>LPNX010454421.1:0-13195 GCA_001517045.1 Pseudotsuga menziesii
TCCTAAGTTGCAGGTGGCAACTTCCCTATATTTGGGGTCATGATTCCCCAAGAAAGTGGAATCAGAGCAGGTGGCTCATTAAATGACACTTAACCCAACAAAGAATTAGGCAATCTTTTAAAAGAACTCAATGAAGAGAGCTGAGGCTGCTCAGATTTTATTCCAGAGAGAATTCATTCAGGTGAATGTTATTCATGAATTTCATTGACGAAAGAGGGAAAAATAGTAAGGAAGTGTTCTGAGTGGATTGCTGCAGTAACTTGACTATATTTACAGCTTTTAGCTGGGAAAACTTGCTGATAAATTTAGGATTCATACTGAGTTTGAGGACTGGTATCTAAAATTACTGCACCTAGTTCCAGCGAGGGAGACCAAAGCAAGCTCGGGGATCTTGAGAATTCGTTGTTTGAGCGCTCTCCAGGAGTTGGTAGGGAGGAACGGAATCCCATTGCTGTTGTTGTCCACAGCTTAAACAGGTTCTGTCATTTATTTATTTATGTTTACTGAGTATGAATGGATGTAGGTTATGTTTATTTTATATGTCTGAGGAGTTAGTTAATTTCAGTAAAGTTAGTATCTCAGAATATCAGTAGTTAAATCTGTTAATAGTTACTGTGTTTTTCCACATCTGGTATCACCAGACCGTACTCTAGCACAGTATCTCAGTATTGTGAAGTGGTATCCTTCTAAACCGAGTTACCTATTTAATTACTTATTATAACTACAAGTGTTTCACAGATTCCTAAATTGTTTTTCCTACAGCCTTCAAAACTATTTCCTAGTTTTGTATCCTTGTTCCAGTAAATGTTAGCTGTAATAAATAAAAGATAGACTAAATAATTATGCTATTTAAAGCTTATAACTGTTATCTTCTAGTTTGCAAGAATCTAACCTTTTTATGTGGAAAAAGATAATACTGACAGTAGGATGTAAAATACTTCTTGATTTGATTTTTCAGTTAAAACCTAGTAGTGTTAGTCTGCATTTAGGTTAAGAATGCAGTCAGATAATTACTGAATCTTCTTGTATTTACAGCTAAAGCTTAATCAGAATTCAAAACTGTCATTTTATTTTTCTTATGTAGTAAATGAATGTTATTATATATACAGGAAATTTATATATGTATATGTAAGAGTTAGAAATTAGATATTATATGAGCATTATGTAAATATATATAGTCATTATAATTAAATAGATAGATTAAAACAGACTTTGAATGACAACAATAACCTTAGAAACAATTGTACTCACAAATGTAGTAATCTAGTTATTATATTAAAAACAATATACTTATATTGTAAACAATATAAAAGCATTACTAATGTAATACTAAAATTAATGTTATATTATTATCACTGCAACTTAGAATGATTATATACTATCTATAGATAAACAAGGTTTATGAACAATTTAATGGTTTATACTCTGTATTTAACAAAATAATTAAATAATACTCCAAGTTAATAGTAAAGTGTATTAATAGTACAATAGACTTATCTAATTTAAAATGGATGCACTTGCATCACAATTTCTAATATATAGAAGTCAAGATAATAAACTAGTACTGAAAACTTTAACATTAAATGTGTTTCGCAATAAGTTGAAAGATTCTTTAACCACAGAATTTCTTATAATAAGATAAAATTTCAGTATTATAACACGACCAAGAAATATGCAAGAAAGTAGTATTAACAATTATAATATGGGCTTAAGGGTATAAACCCTGTATATTATAATATATAAATAGTAAATCAAAGAACATTACAGTAACTTTATAAAGAGTATATCAACATCATAATAACTCAGTTCTTCTTTCTAAAAAGCCAAGTTGTTATCTTAAAAAGAAAAGGAAATAATAGAACTTGTATATATCTCGAATAGCGAGCTTAAACTTTACGATACAATCCATTTAATTTTTTTTACGCACACTCACATTTATAAGATTAAAAATTAAACCTAATAAACATTTTAACTACTATCATATAAACAAGTAAGGAATGCAGGAAAGGATTTCAGAACTAGTTACAGGTATAATAACCGAGGGTAAATACCCAGTCTATACAAAAAATACAATGGTATTAACTGTCAATAAAATCTGATATCAAAGTTATACCCAGAGCAGAACTATACAAAGGCTTATATCCTGTTCCATCTTATAAAGACAATAAAAGTGAAGAACTTACAGCCAGTTCGGCTTTATAAACACGATAATAATTACAGTCAAGATTTTACACTCACGGTCGAAGCCGGAGAGCTCTACGTGAGAGCTAGGGTATAAACCCTGTTACCTAACATTAAAAACAAACCACTAAAAGAAAACTGGAAATTCAAACAGGGTCGTAACAACCAAACCAGCGCATTTTTTTAAAGACTCACACAAGGTGAACAAGCCGTGGAGAGACCAGGGCTTACCATGGCCGTGTTGTTGTAACCCTTGTTCTTTTGTATGAGGAGGAAGGTAACAGGTATACTTTCAAAACCATGTTCAGAGTCGACTGTTAGTCACTTAAATAAATAAAAGAAATGGTTTAACGTTTATGATAGTTTGACAGCAAAGGAAACGAGTATACCTGGTTTTTGTAGCAGCGAATACTTTCCACATAATGATTCCACGGCTAGCTCAAGTAAGGAACCTTCCATTCGATGGCATAGGAGCATCGATGCTATCACTTTCGACCACTGACAACAACAGAAAACCCTAACTAATCCATGGACAGGTCAAACCCTACTATGAAAGTCTTCTTCCTGGTAAATAACCCATCGTTTAGTGACAATTAAGTCACGTTGTTTCGAAGGAGGAATCACTCTTGCGGAAATGAAGAAGGACTGTCACAACCAGAGTTTGAATTAACCTACGGGGTATCGCAGAGACACATAGTGGGTTTTTCAACGCCCTATTCTTCCACGCAGTGCAGTAGCCGATCTCATAAAGAGCAGAAGCAACAGGAGGTCTGCTAACAAACAACACAGTAGTAAAATGAAGCAGCAGGAGGGTTTGCAGAGCGGCCAAAGGCCCGAGGGTAGAGGATAAATAATATTTAGGGTTGACTCAACAGTTATATAATGCCAATACATGGCTGAAATGTGACCACGTAGTCCTTCAAATATTTCACATGCAGTGGGTAACATTCTATAGTTCCACGACCAACCCTTTGATTGTTTGATAAACTAAATCATTGCATGGAAAGCCCGCCAGGTTCATTATACTATGGTGTTACCTGCGTTATAATTTCAACATTTCAATATTAGTCTAATATTTTATAAACCTTGCACAATAGATTTTGCTTTGGAAATAGTCTCGTTACATAAACATGAAGTTTAGTTTAAGATTCAAGGAGCTATAAAACTTTGGATTATGGAATGACATAGTTGTTTTTAACCCACAATTACAATGCCATTTGTTTTAAACTTTAAATGAAGGTAAGAGACATAACTATTCCTTAAAGGTAGGTAATTGATGGAATTTAAATTATGTCATTCATAAAATTAAATTGGGTTACTCTAGTTCATATCTTAGAAACTTATGAATAGAGTGATAACTTTTCCTTTTATAGTCCTAACATCCTTGTGGTGACATTTAGACCTTGTCACTCTCTAAACTCAAGATTTATAAAAGACTTTATAAGTTAAGGTATGATAGATAACTTGAGTTTTCTTCTTACCTTCTTTTGTTTGTTAGTTTAGTCTTGAGACTTCATAAAGGATCAAATATGATAAGTCAAGGACTGAGTCTAAAGTGTTTGGTTTCCATACTTGTGACATTCTTGGAATGAGTTTAGTGTTCTAAAAGAATGCAAACTACTAAACTATTAAAAGAATACTAGTATTAAACTATAACTCGCAAATGCTCAAGTAAGAAAAATAGGGATTAATTTTAGTAATATTTTATCAGTTGAAAATATGAATAGGATGAAATCTAAACATAGATTATTACTGTAACTTTGAATAATAGAAGTAAACCTGTGATGCTGTGATCCTTCTACCATGCTAGCTGTTAAGTAAAGAAATAATTATTACGTTCTTATACTTATTTTCAATATGGAATTTTAATGGTTTTTGTACCTTGTAGACTTGGTAAACTCTATGTTTTTATATAGAATAGTCACTACCATCTCTAAGTGTAAAATTCAGTCCTCAAGTATAAAATCTCAATAGAAATTTTTAGTAAAAAAATTGGTACCTTGAGAAGCATGGTAATTCTGACTAGCATGTATATAGTTTTACTAATTATTTTGTATGCAGCAATTCGTATTGTAAACTTCTGAGACTTGTTAGCATCAAACCTTACTTATTACCTGTATACCTGTAATGGAAGGAAACTGCTGTGTTAGCTCGAAAGCTAAGTAAGCCCAGACCTTCACGACAAACCCACCTTGTGTCGCAAACAGAAAAACAATCAGTAACTAACAAGAAACTCATCTCTAAAGTCAAGCATATTAGAAGATAATTCAGTTACAATCCTAGTAACATAAACTAATCAACAGTTAATGACTGCATTTAATGAAATTATATGCTGTTTTAAATTTTTAAAATTTTTCGGAATTTTTGGGGTTTTGACATCCACCAATGCCATTGGTTCCACCGGTGCCATTGATTCCACCGGTTTCATTGGTGCCACTAGTGCCAATCACTACATTACAAGAGATCACTCTGAGTGCCACCAACAACCTCCATTAGTTGGTTCCACTATTGCTAATCCCTACACTATAGGAGACCACTCTAAGTGCCATCAACAACCTCCAACAGTTGGTCTATCTGGGATGACATTGGGCAGAGAAACTGAGTCCCAACAATATGTTGAGAAACACAAATTTTTGAATCGGCTTGATCATGCCTTCATATTCATGTGCACTCATATATCCCAAGATACTTTGTTCCACCTTGAGGGACTAAGGACTCCGAAGGAATATTGGGATAAGCTTGAATATTTGCTTGGAAGAAAATATGAGCTTCGAGGGAATATTTTGGAGAATGAGCACATTTCTCTACAACCTAGCAGTTTCAAATCTATTCATCAATTCTTTACAAAATACAAGTCACTAGGACTGGAATGAAAACAATGTGGATTAGAGAGAATAGATGATTAGCTTGTGTTGTCAGTGATGACCAAGCTTGGATGAGAGTACTTAGTCTTTGTCTCTACATTCCATTTCGGAGGAGCTTCCATCCCTAATTGGAAGATTCATTCTCTAGATTATTTCGTTGAGTCCTTAATACAATAGCAAGATAAATTGGTTCAAATGGGAGTGATTCAGACCTCCAAGAATCAAGCACTCTTAGCGATAGACTCAAACAATGTCCAAGCAAGACGAAAGCATAAATGGAAGGAGACCAAAAACATTGATTCAAATCCAAAGGAGAATAAGATATATTTTGATGGAGCCTTAGGTTCCAAGAAAAGGAAGAAATTTAAGAAGACTAAGTGTCCATACCATATGAGAGGATTTAATACAAAGAGCTAGTGCATGAAGAATATCACCTACCAGTTGAGAACACTTCTTGAATAGAAAAATATCCCCCTTCCATAAGGTGCATAGATGTCTGAATATAGAGAGTAGACTGAAGAATATGAGAGGTTCCATGCTTTGAAAGAAGGCTTCACTCTGTCGAAGGATTACTTTATAGATTCTAGAGCATCTAACCACATGGTTTCCTAAAAAAATCCTTCACTACTTTGTATCTCTTAGGAGGACCTAACATTCATCACACATTCATATGGGGGATAACTCACAGATCCCAGTGGCAGGTAAAGGTTCTATTAAAATCTAGCATGGAGAGTTCAAGAATGTACTCTTTGTACCCTCTCTTGCAACAAATTTGTTATCTGTTTATCAGATGACATGGACTGGCTCACCAAAGCAAGTTGTATTCGGTCCTGACTCAGTAGAGATATCAAATATATCAACTAATAATATTATAGCGAAGGGCGTTGCAAACCATGCCTCTAAGGAATATGAATTCTCACACTTTCGGACATACTCGGCTCTAGCACAATCTTAGCATCCATTTGAAAGGGACCGATAAAAACTCTCTTTCATCTGCATTTGCAGATAATGATATGTTGTCTAAAATTTCAATTTTAGAAGATGAGGAATATTATCAAAAAGATATTGATATTGATATTGTACCTCAAGAATATATAGATCCAGATCCATATCCTATTCTGAATAAGAAGTCTAAATGGGCCCAAAAGCTCATTGAAGAAGCTGGGAATGGTATTGGGAATCCAGATGAGAGAATAAGAATGAGTTCCCAGTATCAAAATGAACATGTTGCACTCTCTCACACAACTTCGCTACCTATAGAGTGGTGCAACAAACTTTCATAGAGATGCTACTTGATGATAGCGAATGATCCACAATTTGGCCCACTGATGAACAAGATGGATCATTCCATTCCTCCTCCAGAAAGAAGAGAAAAAATAAACATTCAACAGATCAGAAGAATATAGAAAGGTTCACATGGATAGTCCAAGAATGTTGATGCACATAAGAACCTTTATTGTGCATGGCTTCTCCTCAAAGTTTCAAAGTGCAACAATTTTTCACAAGTTTTTTCTCAAAGAGAAATTTATTCTCTTAAGTAGTATAGCTTGTTTCTATATGCGTGCTTATTTTGAGGTGGGGCGAGGGGTTTCCCATGAGGTTTTCCCCATTTTCCTTCATTTATTAAGCAGTTTATTTTTTTCATTTAGATTATATGGGTGACTTCTGTCCTACTTGTGAGGGCCCAAGTTGTCCAAAATTAGGTTTAAGGGGGGGTTTTAGGATTAATAATCCTCCTTTGTCCAATATAGGCTATTTTTTATTATTTCCTAACTTAGGAGTTCATTTACCACCTTAGTATATTTTTTGTGCCACTAGTTCCATTAGTGCCATTGGTGCCATTAGTGCCATTGGTGCGACCTATACGATTGGTACTACCAGTGCTAATCGCTACATTATAGGATCCCACTTTGAGTTCCACCAACATCCTCCATCAGTTGGTTGTAGTTGGTAAGAAGTTATGTTGAGTCAACCTCCACTTACAATCAGTTAGATCACTTTCAGTTAGCCTAGCGGCGCCAATTATGCATGCATGAAGGAAGAGTGGCACCATGTTCCACCTAACTCACCAGTTAATTTATTGTAGACTAATTTAGACATTCAGAGTTAGACTAGTGAGCCTCCAGTTGTTATTTAGACACACTGAATTAGCTAGATAGTCATTCTGAGTTGGTGGATTTGAATCCTATCCATGGCATTTGAATCCTATGTATTGTAACACCATTGTATTACTGATTAATTAAAAAAGATTAGTTTTGTGATAAACTGATCAATTCTTGTTTGTTTTATCTTAAATTTTTGGCATGGATTGATTGATCAGTGTACATTTGCTTTTATTATTCCAACACATAATTTTCCTTCTCAATTTCTCTCATTTTCCTATAGATCAATGGTTCACAAATTTAACACATAGTATAGTCCAAAGTCTATCATACCTTTCAGTTACCTCATCCGTCACATGTCCCAAATTGCAAAAACATTTTATGTTTTAAGAAACATTATGTTCTATTTTTATTATAAAGTTTGTAATTAATGACCAAGTGGGGTGAAGGATAGTTGAATGTAATTGCTGAAAATTTTATTAATTAATAAATGAAAGATGAGACAACAACTTAAGGAGGTTGTTAAATGAGTGTTTTACTAGTCACTTGGTGGAATAGGTTGGGTTGAGAGCAGATTGACACTTGGAAGCATCCTCAAACTACTTCTAGTTGTTGCAAGAGGAAACTTCCTTATTTTTATGGTTATGTTCCCCAAGAAACTGGAACAAAAGCAGGTGGCTCATTAAGTGAAAACTGATTGAAAAGACCTAGGCATGTAATAAAACTTCCCATTGAATTCAGCTGAGGCTGCTCATTATTCACTTGTGAAAATTCTGAGTGAAATTAGTGCACAAGAAAATTCAATGGAGGGGACTAGCAGAAGTTTGTTTTGAGTGGAAAGTGCTGAAGTGATGCTTCTTTGTTACCAGTATTTCTAGGTCAAGATTATCATTCAACTAGCATAGAATAAGATGCTAGTTAAATTGTTTGTTTTGTAGCTTGACCAAGTAAGAGGTATTACTGATCTTTTATTGTTAGAAACTGCATAAATATTCATAAAACAAAATTGTAATAAACTAGATCTAGTTCAGTTATGTTTACCATCACAGAACTTATTCAAATAACTTTTACTTTGTGTTTTCAGTAAAAACTTGTATTTAAATCTAGAAGGTGTATCTTATAGACATATCTCCTTCTGCCATTACGAGTGTAGTAACCTAGGAAATCTATACTTTGTTTGATGTGATAAACAAAATACATATGACCAACTCTACACATTATCGTTAGTAATTGGTAAAGAGGACTGTTTATAAGCAATCAAGTTCTTTCCAAATTTTAATTATTCAAATTCAATGATTTTATTTTAACCAAGTCTCAGTCTTTCATTTTATTTTATATGAAATCTCATTTTATATGAGTTTACTATCAAGGTGAATATTACTATTTATAAATCAATGACTAGGCAAAGGACTAGAAAACAAAATCTCTATAGTTCAAGTATTCATATATATAATGGTTTGTCCTCCATTGTTTTTTTATTTTGCTACAACAATACCAAACATTATTTAAAATGATAGAGAATATACACATTATTTATTTTTGTATCCTCCATTGTTACCTATACATTTGTATGTTTTAGTTTATTTTAAAACCATAGTGAATATGAATACCTATCAAACACAAAGTCTTTGGTTTATGTAAACAAATAAAAACAAAAACAAGGAAAATGATACCAAGCAATAATACCATAAGGTTTTGACTTTTAAACAAATGATTTGTGCAGGTTAGAATGAGAGTTTAGAACTATATTATGAAACCCAAAATCTTGAGAATAAATTGGAAGACACGTGGTTGGTGTTCAAATATTAGGGTTTAGTTGAATTTGGAGGCAAAGAAAAGGCTTGTCCTTAACCTAAAATCGCATTTCATTTTTTTTTTTTTAGTGTTGTTGAGTGAGCAGCCGTAGGCTCACGGCTGCATGGCTTACTGTCACTCCAATGAGTCTATGCATCTTTTCTAGAGTCATTCTTTCACTGTGTAAGGGTTTTATGTAAATTCTGAACTAAGTCAGCGTGATAATCTTCGGCAATGTTACCCTAGCTTCATAATCATTGCTCATGTTAAAGATTTGACCCTAGAAGTGATTTTCACTATACTCTATGTGTTGATAGTTGATTTGAAGGAATGAGCCTAATTTTTGACCATAAAAATATGGTTAGCAGCGAGTAACAGGTTCCATGTTTTACTGCTTGTTTTCTAGTGTGGGTTTGAACCTTACTTCATCGTGGCTTGGGTTTTTACACTGGAACACTGCAAGTTGTAATTCTTTTGCCACTGCTCTACTTCAGCTTATGGTATTGTTGAGGGAGGATAGGATTAGCTCACAACGTCCAAATAGCCGCGCAACTCTCTTGGTAAGAAATGAATTTGGTTTAAAGCTCTTTTGCACAATTTAAAATTATTATTTTGTGAATTATGTGTTTTAACAAATGAGGTTTTTGATTTGTGCAGGCTCTCAAACAATGGTTCGATCGTGATAGACTCCACCAATAGAGCTTCCATAATGGCAATCAAACCGGTAAGCCTCGGTTTCACCTGAGATTCTCCTACACTTGTTGTATGGTGTTTTTAGGAGGGTTTTGCTGTGTGATTGATGGTTACTGGTTCGGTCATGGTTATTTAGATGCTTTGTTTGTTTTCAAGCCCTAGTGGTTGTTTTGTAAAGAAAGGATGTGGGCTTTCATGGTCATGACTTAATGAATTAAATTTTGAGACATTTTGGCCATGGTTAACTTATAGTGATGTGGTTTGATATCGGCTTTAAGCGGTGACTCTATTTGAACATGCCACTGGGCCATTATTAAAGGATTTGGTTAACGTTTTAAGAACCCTAAAAGCTATTCTTGTGGAACTTCTTTTTTGGAAAGGCTTTCGTAGCCGAAACAAATGTTTCTTTAAGTGAACTATGTTTGTATTTAAGATACTTTTATTTAGGCTTTTAAGCCTTGACTAGTGATGTAAAAGGCTATAGGACAAGACTATGTCTGTTAAGTTTTATTTTTGATATAAACGAAATTATTACAGCTTAAAGCTGAATTAACAGTATCTCTATTTGGTTAATATTTATATATTGTGTTCATTTTAGCTATTTTGATTGTTATTTCCTTTCGAGGGTTTAGGGTTAAGTAGATTATTAATTAGCTTGTTTTTATTCAAGTGAAGTATGATTTGAGGGCTTTTTGACAGTGGAATGTTTCGATAGTAACATAATTATTGATGTAGAAATGAATTTTGGAACTAAAATAGAGAAATGATATTAATTGAATAAGTTTACCTCTTTTCTATATTTTTGAAATACACTGTTAGTTTTCGATATTTATAAATTATCAATTTATTTTATTTTGAAAAATAACAGCTCTTTATAAACCCTGTCACTTCTTTAAAGTTTACAGAGCTATTATTTATTTTCAGCTAACCCTAGTTTGCATTTTTCACATAGGTGAACTAACTGGGTAAATGTTTAACCTAGTTTACTGTTTTACTAAGTTAAACTTAATCTAGATAATTTATTGTTTCTATATTATCGATTACATATTAGGTTTCATAGTATAGAATTTTTCTGGTTTTACTGTGTAAAATGTTACACATACTAGTGTATAATATATAGAATCTTTCCTCTATCTTTATTTAATTCGTTTAAGTACTTTAACTAAATAAAAGTAAAAAATAAAACCTATAAACATATTATACAAAAATCCGATAGAAAATAACCATTTGCATCTGCATACATACTTTATTGAATCTAGTGTTTTAAAATAAACTAACCTAATGTACTAGAGTATTACATTGCAAAAAGTGTGGAAAAATACAGTTTAGGTATTTTCTTTCTATATATCAATTAACTCAGAAATTTCACTACTTATTTACACTAATCTAGCTAGTTACTAACTTTCACAGCATATACATTTGTCCTATCTATCCCTAATAGATATAAAATATAAATATACTATATTATCATTGATAAATCTTAAACTTTCCAGATACAGTAAATGATTAAATGACTAAACTAAACAAGTAAAACCTGGAAGTATAGATGAGGTGACAACAACTTAAGGAAATTGTTCCTCCCAACCAACTCCCGGAGAAGAGCTAGAATGCAATTCTCAGGACCCTCAAGCTTGTCTCCTTGTCCACCTAGTAGAAGTACTGGGTGAGAGATGTAGTCTAAAAATCCTCTGCAACTCCATTGAGTGTTCAGAAGTAACTCAATTATGCTTACAGCATTATGAACTCAGCTTAGAATAGCTGCACTATTTCAGGTCGTCAGCACTTCTCCACTCAAACTTACTGTAGCTAGTCTCCTCCATCGAATTCTCTTGTGGACTTCATTCACTTAGAATGATCACAAATACAGAATGAGCGGCGTCAGCTGTATTCAATGGGAAATTTTATTAGCATGCCTAGGTCATTTGGGTTAGTTTTTACTTAATGACCCACCTTTTCTTGCTCCACTTTCTTGGGCAATCATGACCACAATAATAGGGAAGTTGACACCTGCAATAGCTAAAAGTAGTTTGAGGATGCTGCCACTTGTTAATCTGCTCTCAACCCAGTCTTCTCCCTCAAGTGACTAGTAAAACACTCATTTAACAGCTTCCCTAAGCTGTTGTCTCATCTTTCATTTATTTATTAATAAAATATTCCACAATTACATTAAATTATCCTTTACCCTACTTGGTCATTAATTACAACTTTAACATAAAAAATGTTTTGCAAATTGGGGCATATGACACCAAGACTCCTTACCGCTTTGCTTCTTGAATTTATATCGATGTCTTCGTATTTTAGTATGGGTGGCTAGGGCTTAATCATCATCTTTAAGTAGAGCTTCTTTATTGGCTACTCTAGCCTCCTCTTTGATGCATTCTTCCCATACAATGTCAAAATCCATGCTTTCCTTTCTGGGACACATAGTCTAGATGAAAGAATATGGCAAGGTCTTGTGAGACCATTGAGAGAAATCATTACTAGTTCATCTTCACTAAGGGAGTCTCCAATGGCTTCTTTTTTTTCCTTGAATTGGGATACCCTTGTGAATTAGTCTTGAAAGGATTCTCCCTTACTCATCTTGGTACTTTTCAATTGCACTCTCAAATTCATATTTCTATTGATTTTCCTTCCTTCATACATTCTTGATAGGGAATCATACATGTTCTTATGAGTCTCTTTGTATGACACTTGAGGAATCAAGTGATCTTTAATAGAATCAACAATGATCCTCATAGCCCTAATTAGGTCCTTCTTGTGCTTCTCCTTATCTTCATCTTCTTCTAGTTCCGCAACTTCTTCTTTGATGTATTTATCAAGATAATTCTCTCTAAGAATGAGACCAATACTATATTTACATGCTCATAATTTTTTAAATCCTTCTAGCTTGTCCTCAAGCATTGTGCTTAGGGCCATGTTATCCAAGAGGTCACTTAACAATGAAATTTATCAAAATGAAAAATTTTCCTTTCCAGAAGATGCGCTTGATTGAGGTGATTTGATCGGTACACTTGATTTCTAGAGATTCCAAGTCTTCACCTATCAAAATTTACTAGTGAGATTCAGATTTGCAATTTTTGCAGTTTTCTGGTTCTCTCATTTTCTGTAGTTTTGCTTCCCAAAGGAAAACTAGGGTTTGACTTTCCTGGATATCTACCCACTCAAAATTTTTCATCTAGGTTTCAATACATGTGCTCTAGGGAGGTGCGACTTTATATGAAATTAGATCTTCAATATTCCAACTCTAAAAGAAACCCTAATTTCTTGTCGAGGGGACAAAAGAGAGAATTTCACCTTGTGAAAATTGTTCTTTTAAGGATAGCTCTAATAGCATGTTAAGATTCCATATGTTTATCTAGATATAATTAGTATTCAATTGAATTTCACAAAAATAGCATATGCAGGATCACTGAAAGAAACACAATCACAAGATAGACATAGATTTATCCTAGGAAACCCTCAATGGGAAGAAACCCCAGCAAAACCTCCTCTATATAGATGTATCAAAAATACAAAAAAAAACCCAAACATGTGATCTCTCTCTCTCTCTCTCTTCCCCCC
>LPNX010454422.1:0-60072 GCA_001517045.1 Pseudotsuga menziesii
GAGTACTACCACTCAGCGGTGTAGGTGAAGGTGCTGTAACGGGAGTAGGTACTGACTGTGAGCTACTAGATGGAGTGCCTATGGGATTATTCTGAGTCCATGTCTGCTTCTGTGGAGTATAGGGGTGGTAAGGGATACCCCCCTCTGGTTCCTCAGTGGTGTCAGGGCTCTACTGTCTAGTACTGTTTGAACTGTCTTCAAATATATCAGAACTAAATGCTACTTTATACTTCTTTCCACTCCAGGTTCGTCCAATTTCATCAAAATCACTTTCAAATTCTTGTGACATTACTAGGTTTACTCATTCGTCTGAGACTAGATCCATTGTTCCTTTTTCATACAGCAACCTCTTAAGGGACAAGTTTAGAGATCTTAGGTACTTACCGCGATATCCTTTGAAGAAGTATCGTTCGACGGCACTGAAGCTCTTTCTTTGGTCAACTGCAAACTCTGTAACGTAGCCTTCTAGCACACTGGTGAGCCAGAAGTCCACTGCTCTCGTAATCGGGTTGTCAAGGTTCTGTAGGGTCTGAATCAGCTCCGGTGTCCAGACGATGTTTCTCTTCTTCTTGAAGGTGTTGCTATCTGTCAACTTGGATAACCAATCGAAAAGCTCGTTTCCGTAGGTGACAAAAAATATAGCGTGTATGTCTGAAGCGATGTGCTTCTCTAGCCAGGCCTCTGTGCTTAGTTTCGGACTTCTGTTCTCTTTCTTGGCGACCTCCGTTAAGTTTGAATCCAGCCACTGGTGAAATTCTTCTCGCGTAGGATGCCAACAGAACATGGACTCCCAGTCGTTTAACCCGGCAACGGAACCATTTGTTGATTGCATGGGCAGACCCGGGTTTACTATAATTAATCAACAACACCCCAAACTCACTGGCCCTTTCGGCAACAGACCGCAAAGCGATCTGAAGTCTCACCCGAAGTGAATCTAATGGGTAGGCCAAGACTCAAGTGTCTTGGACCAGGTTCTGCGCATCCTACTTCTTTATCCTTACTCCTGTGCACCACTAGGTCGACTAGCTCTGCGCATCGCACGTCCCCTTCTACTCGCAGCACTTTCACCCGTGCGATGCTCAACCCCGCACCAGATGCTCGGTTACCTTTCACGTCGCACAACTTCCACTTACTCGCAGCATTCCAATCCTTACTGCATCCCTGCGCACCGCGGAACACCCATCCTCTCCTCAACGCTAAGCCCTCAGCTCGCAGTATCTCGCATCGCAGCTCCTCTGCCGATGCGATATCGCTTCTCTGCGATATCTTACCACTACGACTTTCCGCTCTTAACGTTGATTGCACCGATGTGCGACACTCTACTTCTCAGAAGTCTATTGTGAGTAACTGGTAATTAGTGACAGACGTGAAAGAGTCCTTAAACAACCTACTGCAATACTTCGACTTATCCTTAGCCTTTTGCAATATTATGAACGAAACAATACATACATTCGCCTACTGCCACTATCATTACATGCATAATAACTAGTAACAATAAGCAAATACAATCACATCCATTCAACACATAACACGCAGATTTAACGTGGTTCACCCCCGGGATGGGAGCTACGTCCACCAAACTGTGCTTCTATTATATATCTTGAGGGAAGTTAGCACAGTTTGTTACACTACAATTGCAGCGCAAATTTTCTCCTAGATCTCTGATCTTCTCTCTATATCCCTTCCCTCTCTGTTCTCTCTGCAAATGATTACATACAGACTCAAATGACTCACAGACGACTATGTGTCTGGATCGTTACAACGCAGTCTGTCTGACTGATTCCTGAATCTACAAGACTATCAACTGATCGACTATCTACTGATTGATTAGCTACCCAATCAACCCTTTACAATACAAAAATGAAAGCTTTTATAGGCAGCCTGAAGGTCGTGCCATTACAACACTGTGGGCCTGTCCCAACAGTAAACCCATACCCTAAATAGTGACAGTCGGTCCTCTCTGTCCTTGAGGTAGCCGCTTCCCGTCACACCGCAGCTCTCTGCAGTCTTCCATGCTTCCCAGCACTGACCATGGGTACTATGCACCGCTTCTCTTTCTGTCCTTCGCCTTCAATGCTTGAGCCTCGTTGCTCCTTCTTCTTTATGAGGGTCGTTGAGCCCTCCTGTCTTCCGCTGCTGCCTTCAATGCAGTGGTTGAGCTTTCTTCTCTCAGCCGCTCTGGTACCGTTGCCTCCTTGACTTTTCTATCCCAAAAGTCATGGTTTTCGGCTCTGCTCTCCAGCTGGAAACGTGCTACACCGTCGTAGCTCTGCCCTGTCCTTTTTCCGCTAAACTTCTCTCTTTCTGCCAAAATTAGCAGCTTCTTCTGTAGCTGCGGGATCCTGCTCCAACATTTCCCAAGCGCTCCATGACTCAAATTTATCAAGTTTGACCACTATGGATGTGTGGAGGACAACTTGCATAAGGTGGAATATGGAAACTAGGCAAATAAGACAAAGATTGGATTAATTAATGTCTAAGGTAGCTAACTATGGGTTGATTATTCTAACAAGTTTGTCAAACAATTAGATCTTCATTTCTTATAGGCTTTCTTCACCACATCCTTCTCTTGCTTATTTATAATGATCTAGACTCAATATATGTGTCCACTTGGTGAATTCTCTTAACTTTGGATGACGTCCCACTGAATTATGTCTTCAACAAGTTAGGATTTGCGTCGACATGCTACTTTTTCAAATAATGTTTGTAGTTTATGATGCACATGTGCCAATGCACCTGTGGGACATTTGCACACATCAGTTTGTTTTTAAATTTGTTTTACAAGTCTTTGTACAACTTACCAACTTCTTTGTGGGGCTTTTATACACAAAATTGTCTCTTTATAAGTCTCAAAAATTATATTTGTGCATCTATGTTATTTTCAATATTCTTCTACGTGTATAAATATCTGTGCATTTGCGACCAATGTCATGGTGGTTCATATCATCTTTGTTCCTTTGACCCTTTGATTTCTAGTCCATCTGATTAGTGATCCTTTGACATATTGACTTCTAATCCATCTGGTTTGTGATCCTTTGATATTTTTACTTGTAATCCATCTAGTTTGTGATCCTTTGACATTTTGACTTCTAAGCCATCTGGTTTGTGATCATTTGACATCAATGACAACATATATTCAACACCTAAGTCGATATCCATGATCCCATTTTAATTAAAAAGCAAATATCCAATTATAAAACCCACAATATTTAGAAATTATTGTAAATTCATATATAAATAACCCAATAATTCATTTTCTACCAAAAAAATCAATTCTCCAATTTCATTTGAAACGTCCACAAACTACATAGTAATTTAATGCCATTGAAAATCTCCATGGATGAAGTTCACAATTTTCAAAAAAACCAAATCTAAGATATTTGCATACATTCTTAGTTTAATATGTTATCATGCTCTTGGAATATCAAGAGAAAGAGCAAGCGATGGAGGCATTGGAACTTCTAAATATATAATATGACAAAATAGAGAATTAAAAAATGTATATATAATTATTACTGGTTAAATATATATTTATAATATAAAAAATGAACTTGTATTTTAACTTTTAAAGGAAGAAATAATAATATTTGGATTTAATGTCTAAGTGCATTTCATATTCATGTACACAATATATTAAATTTATATATACATAGATAAACTTGTTTTCTTCTACAAAATTGAATGAAATTGCCAATATCGTTAGTGTTGGCTCAACCTTCAACTAACGAAATGCAGTCGACAAGGGTCCCACTCTATCAACACTCAACTCACTGTGATCTCCCTGAGCATCGGCCCAAACAGGTTTTACCCTGTCCACCAACAAAGTTTCTGCAGTATAGAAGAGGGTTAGGGCATCGACAATTCATCACCTCAACAACCAGATCAGATCAACTTTTCTAACAGAACCATTCATTATTGCACATCATTTATTCATAACTATAACATATCTAGACTGGAAAATATGACAGCATTCATAAAAGGTAAAACATCGCATCATAGGTCCATATTCCAGATTCACTTAGCATTCATCATCAGGTTTGCAAGAATAGAAAGATAGAAAAAGACAAAAGAAGATAACAACGATTCAGATCAACATTCGTCTTATCATATTACTTTTGCGCAATCAACCACAGATCAAAATAGAGGATAGTTCATCTCAAATAGATCACAACTTGCTCTCTCTCTCTCTCTCTCTCTCTCTCTCTCTCTCTCTCTCTCTCTCTCTCTCTCTCTCTCTCTCTATGTATCGATGATCCCTCATTCAGAATTATTCTTTCTATATATAGGCTTGTGCCTTTATATTCATGGTCCACTTCTAACTAACTCCTAACTAATTTAACTGACTAATGACAAATATCCACAAAAAATGGTCCAAAAGCACAAAAAGTGACTTACAATAATCAAAATTAGTCTATCTTCTACCTATCACGCTATCTTCGACTTGCGCGATGTCTTTTGAGCTTACGCAGCATCCACAATGTTGTGCAACTTACCCCAACCCCTTTCCAACATGCCCCCAACACATTCTTGTGGCTCGTCCTCGAGCCACGTCAGACGGACTTAGTGTACTCATTGATTTTAATCTTGAAGTCTTCATATTGCTAAGAAATTTCCGTGACTTGCGCTTTGACTTTCTCAGCGACATCTTGACATGTAAGGCGATCCTATTTCAATGAGTGCTCCACCATATTGTCATTCACCTATTTATTGTTGTCTTGTGCATCCTGCAATGAAGCGACTGCATTTACTGATAGTTGTGCTCCAATCTCTTGAAACTCGTCAAGATGGTCACTGCGTCTCCGTTGTCACTCCTGTGCCTTTGCAACTCACTGCTAGAGATCCTTCAGTTCGACAGATCGTGTGATCGACACAATTGGCGGCATCATCCTTAACTCCGTCTTCAATGTTTCAGCCTAGTTCTCTGCTTCCTGCAGCTGCTTGGTGAGTTGATCTAGCTGCTCATCCTGAACGACACTACCCCAAAATTAAGTTGTTTCCTCCATAACCTTCTTTGTAGCTTGCTCCATTTCATCAAAATGTGTCGCAATCTCTTCAATGGAAATATTTCATTCTACAACCTACTCTGGTGGTGTCTCTGGGTAAACCATAGCATTCAAGAGGCTGTTGTCCAACTGGAGTTGCGCGATGACTTCTCCAAGTCGCTTGGCCTTGGCGACTGCATCCAGCTCTACTATGCTTTCGTGGATGTATGGGCATGCATTTGTAATGGCCTCTTCTACCTGCCCCTGAGTTGTAAATAGTTGTGCCTTCTCAATAACAAGGCAGTCAGTTTCCTTTTTTAGCTCAGTAATTTCCGTAGTAGCCTTCCTCTCCAGTTCCTCCTGTGCAGTATTCAATACGACGATCTACTGCACTTTTTATGATGTCAGTTGCTCCCTTACCCGTCGTAATTCCTCAAGTTCCTTCTTCTTTCCTTCATCTTTAGTCTGCGACCGTAAGTATTGGTCGTTGAGCTCCTTATGTCTATCTACCAACTCCCGGTTGGAAACCTGCTACATGTGTACTAGCAGCTCAGTCGATATCTTGTTGATATCCAGTGCAATGCTCTATAGCTACTGCAGTGAGGAGTTAACATCCTCTGGTCCAGCGTCAATTGCAGTCGGGGGAACTTGAATGTTCCTAGCCTATAGCTCATTGCTAATCAATGTGAAATCCTACACAACTATAGTTTCTGGTCCCTTTCCTACTACAACATTATATATAGAATATAACTTGATGCGTACCTGAGCAGACCTCCACAATTATTTTGCGACAATGTCAGCTGAGTCCATGATGGCCTTAATGGGCCTCTGTAATTGTTCCTCCAATGTGGATCTATTACTACTATTGGCGTCCTGGTCCATTTTCCTCTTCATCCTTATTTCCTTCCAGATTTGTTGCGCTTCTAGGTCCACAGGAGTTTTTGTTGAGGATTCTCCGTTGGAATTGAGGTGACTCTGCTCCTTTCGCACAAGCTCTTCAGGGGCATCTGCTGGTGGCCCCATCGATACTTCTTCTATGCTTACTAGTTCGCACCAGTCGGCAAGCCAATCCTGGACCACTGTGTCCAATTCTTCATATGTCAGCTTGTAGCCCATTGGTAGCCATTACTTGTTATGGTCGCGCCTATCCTGGATCTAAATAGTATGCATCCCGATGGTGAACTACATAATCCACTGATATTTCACTACTGCTGCATCTGATAATATTGGGACTTTAACCGTTGCTGCTTGTAACGCCTCCCAGTAGACCCAAAAGTGGATCACGCAATCTGCTAGTCAACCGATCTCCTCTACCCACCACAAGTTTTGATATCGTGCACCTTTGCAAACCTCAACAACTTCAACCATCATTCTTTGGTAATCCTTTGGCTCCATCCAAGCCACCAGTGCAATTAAGATCAATAGCCAACTATAAGTGAAGGAGTGCTCCCTGACCTGAACTGCGACCACGTCCTCAGTAAATTGGTTGAAGAAAAAGGGGGACCAATTCATTTGGACTCCCTCAGCGCATTTCTACATGTGTGTAGTCACCCTTGAAGTGCACTGAATAGGGTGATTCTTCTTGACAATCTTACTTTCTAGAATCCTTGCACGAATATGCATCGCTCTGTCATTAATGTTTTCGATGCGATAGTCTTTTCCATCACACTGTAAATCATACCTCTCCTTCAATCATGCCACTAGTCACTTATCATTGTCTTAGCCTTTGAAATATTGCAATCAGTCGGGCCCATCCTTCGAAAACCCCGTAATCTCAGAAATCAAATCAACCGTGAGTGTGATTGGTGTGTCCAACCACAACATTCCTCCATGGAAGCACACCAATAGATGCTTGACGCATGCATTAGCTTCCTTCAACTACCCAAAATGAGACATGTTGATGAGCCCCACCAACCAATACTTATCCAGCCATTGTGCCCATGGCTGAGGAATACGCACTACCGATCCTCCTATGACTGATGGTAGTGACTCATAGGGCTCATCTGCAACATCTGTCCACAGCAATAAGTCATGATCCTCGTACTTCATCTTCATCAGTGCAGGGACAATGTCGGTGGTGCAGACCATCCCTTTCGGCAGCGACGACATTTTTTGCTGGTACTTCTGATTTTTGGTCAAGCAGTGAGGCTTCGCACCAGGTCGGGTGAGCGTAATGTACCCTAGAATATCCTTAACAGAAACCCCAATGTGAAGCATTGATTCAACAGCTCCGGAGCTAGAGGACCTGGTCTGAGCAGTGCCTTCCCCTTGCACCTAGATGGAAGTTTTCGTCTGCCTCTTCTGTGGTGGTGTGGTGCTTGAATTCTAGGCCTTCCGCTTTCCCCTCAGAATTGATGATGATTAGACTGGAATGCTCATGATTTCTTCAACAATGGGAGTGGGTTGAACCGATGATTCCCGCTCACTCTAAATATCCAAAGTGTCATGGTTACTCAGCATGCCGCACCATCATACCTCACTGGTCTAGCTATCACACACCCTCCGCTTCACTCTACAAATCACACACTCCCCTCAAGAGTAGTTCTGCTTCAGTCACGCTCTGCAATTCACTCAACACCACTCAAATGGTGTTTTCCACCTGCGTCAAACACCTTCTTATAGCATGTGGGTGATCCATCCTTCATCATTACTAAATCATCCATGATCATCATGACTAAATCCTGCGTTAATTACCCAAATCCGACGTCGATTCTTCCAACCCAATGGTCGGATCATCCATAAATGAACGTCGCTTCAACAAGCATCGCCGGCTAACTACTTTTAACTACCTGTATTTATTGTTGATTTGACTAAATCACAGCCCTACGGCTGTCGCAGTATGGCTACCTAGTTGTGCCAATGACCCCTATTCTTGCGCAGCCCCTTCCTTCTGGTGCGCCTTTCCTTTTTCTATCTATCCTACTTCTTTTCTTTTTTTTTCTTTTTTTCATTGTGCAGTGCCTCAAGCAATGCACGGTTCTTTCCCCATTCGATAGGGTTTCAAGCTGTTGCCATTCACAAGATTTGGCAGCACCACCCCATTTAACTGCTGCAATTGAATTGCGCCCCCAGAGGTAATAGAATTAACAAGATAAGGACCCAACCAGTGCATCTATAACTTACCTGGATGCTTCAAGAACTTGCTCTCGTAGAGCAGCAATAAATCTCCTTGCTAAAACTATTTTTTTTTATATGGTGATTGTGCCACGCCTTCTATTGATCCTTCTCGGCGTGCTAATGGAACCCTGCAATAAAATGGTCTTCTTCAAGCTGCATCAAATGTGTTGCGTGCTCTTCTAATGCTACATCATCATCCATGTCGGTTGCTGCTGCAATGCGTAGACTGGGGATGATGTACTCCATAGGCATGACTGCCTCTTTCCCATATACCAATTTGAACTGTTTTTTCCTCGTCAACCTTTTTCATGTGGTGCGGTACGCCCACAGTATGGCTGGAATCTTCAAATCCTAGTCATCTCGGTTAGCATTACATACCTTTGTAAGTGCATGCTCCAATATTTTGTTGAATGCTTCTACAGTCCCGTTTGCATGCGGATGATATGGTGTACTTTTCTTGTGTTGTGTCTACAACTCCTCCGTTAGCGCTCTGACCATGCGATTGATAAAATGGCTGCCTTGGTCGCTCATTAGTATCCTCGTCATCCAAACCGTGTCACAATGTTATCAAATAGAAATCCTTTTGTTGTCGCAGCAGTGTTGTCCACAACTGGGGCTACATATGCCCATCTTGTCAAGTAGTATGTTGATGTGATTATGTACCGTGCACTAGTTCTTTTTTTGATGGGTTGATTGGACCCACAAAATCCACATCCCATTTATCGAAAGGTTGCAAAGTCACATGCGGTACTAGTGGAATCTCATCTCGCCGCGATGGTTTCCAGTGCGTTGACATACATCGCAGCTTCGTGCATAATATTTCGCATCATTATGGATGGTAGGCCACCAAATACCTGCGTGAAGCACCTTTCTTGTTGTTGCATGACCCCCATAGTTCCCCCCAGTGACTCCTACATGTGCTTCTGCTAAGATATGTCCTTGTTCATGTGGTAGGACACATCGCCACAAGATTTCATCTGGTCCTGGCTTATATAGGTGTCTGACAATCAACTAATAATCAGAAGCTTTAACCACCAACTGCTTCTTTTAACTTGTGGAAAGTTCTTTTGGTGCGACTCATGTCACCAAAAACTAGATTATTGGGGCATAATGGTCGTCTGCCATATCAACTCGAAATAACTGTGCATCAAGTAGTCCATCTTCAATATTATTAGGCTCTTCGCCTATTTCAATTCTGGATAAATGATCGGGGCCATCATTCAAGTGACCCAGCTTTACAATAATTTCAAAATCAAACTCCTGAAAGAGAATTAACCACCGACAAATATCCCCCCCCAACACAGGCTTATTGACCAGATACTTCAAAGCAGAGTGGTCAGTAAACATCTTTAAGTGGACACCTAAAAGGTAATTCCTGAATGTTTGCAACGCATAGACCATCGCCAGACCTTTATGCTCTGTGGTTTTATAATTTCTCTCAGCGAATGACAACTTCTGACTAGCGAAAGCAACTGGGTGATCCAGATCTCCTTCTCCTGGACGCACGAGCACTACTTCTAGTGCAACGGAAGATGCATCAACATGCACGTGGAATTATTTGTTCCAAACTAGGAATACAAGTATTGGTGCTGAAGCCATCTTGGCGTTCAGCGTGTCGAATATACTTTGACATTCTGGACTCCATATAAAGACAACATCCATAATTAGTATTTTCTCCATTGGGGCAGTGATTGCAGCATATCCTTTAATAAATTTGTGATAGTACCCAGTTTGCCCCAGCGTCACCCTGAGCATCTTTACATTGGTCAGTGGTGGCAAGCTCAAAATGAGTGCTATCTTGGTAGGATCAACCAGTAATCCTTGCTTGCACACAATATGACCCAACAGTATCCCAAATGGTGCGCAAAAAATGCACTTCTTGGAGTTCAGCGCGATCTAATGATGTCGACACCTTTCTAGCATCAGTCGAAGGTTTTCCAAATGATCCTTCATTAGGCCATACACTGTCCAGTCATCCATATACATTTGTAGGAACTTCTTAATGAAATCTTTAAATGTCGCAAAAACAACTCGAGAAAATATTGCAGGTGAATTCTTCATCCCAAAAGGCATCACCGTGTATTGGAAGCAACCCCACTCAGTGACAAATGTGGTTTTATGTCGATCCTCTTTAGCGATTCTGATCTGGTGATAACCAGAGAATCCGTCTATGAAAGAGTACATTTCTTGACCACCTACTCCTTCAAGTACTTCGTCAGTCAATGAGGTTGGAAAGGGGTCATGTATACAGGAATCATTCAATTTTATTAAGTCAACGCAGATTCGAACTTCACATGTTTTCTTGTCTTGGACCACCATGGGACTGATCCATTCTGATTCTTCTACCGGCTCAATGATTCTAGCATCCAACATCCGGTCAATTTCATCCTTGACTCTTTCTTTGTATCGTGGATTCAGGCGATATGGACTCTGTCGTATTGGTTTCGCATCTGGTTTTAACGGAATCTTCATCTCTCCTATATCACCCATTATCCCCTTCATCTCTAAGAACTTTGTTGGAAAGAGATATTGAAATTCATGTAGTAGGTCTGTTATTTTTACCATGGTCTCCTCATCCCAATAGTCCCCAACTCTGGCAAATTTTGGGTTATTCTCTGTCCCAATGTTAATTTTTCTGATCTTCAACGGTTGACTCATGGGATCAGTTGGTACATCTGGTGCTGCAACATCCCTACTTCCTTCTGTCTCTAAGATAATGATATTCTATAGCTCATCATCATCTTCAGGTTTGCCAAACATGTTATAGAATTCCATTATCAACTATATGTGGTACTGCGCATGTGGATCCACGGGGTATGCGACTGGTACAACTTTTAGAACCACGTCCTGAATAATATGAAGTGCATTGTTAACATTGGGGTTAGCGTCTGCAAAACAAAAGGTCTGTGCAAAGAAAACCATCAACTCCTCCCAAGTGGTGATGTCCCTTCATAGCTCCACTGATACATACCAGGATCTTGGCATTTCATCCAGGGTGTGAATAAAGGCATGGACCCATTCATCCTTTGGTCGCAATTCCCACAATGTTTGGCATTCTATCAAATGTCCGCTAGGGTCATTCCGTCCATCATACCGCCCAACGTGGTATGCTTATGCATTACCGAAGCGAACTGTCATCAAGCATCGACACTAGGCCCATCCAGTAATTGTCTTTTTGTGAGTTTCCCACCAGCATGCTAGAGTAGCCTTCAGTGCTTCTTCCAATGCCAGCAATCGTTGTGATTTCGATACCTTTTCTTCAAATTCCATTAAGAATGCAAAAATTTCAGGTAGCCCTTCATAAACTGGTAATTCTACAATCTTAGTCGCAACATAGCGCAATGGCTATGTGATTAATCCGCACTTCCGAAAGGACACCTCATGCATGCGATTTTTCCAATTTTCCAGCGCATCCTCAGAATTAGAAGATGTAAAACTAGTACTAGCTAACCGAGTTCTCCGTCAGTCGTGGGGTGAATATAATCTTCAAATATATTGTAGGATTGATCCCACCCCTTGAAAAATTCGTCTTTTACTGGTTCAATGTATCTCCTGCCTTCATCATGATCCATAGGCGCGATGACCCTAATATCTTGGTTCTCAAAAGTCAACATCCACTTTTTGAAGTTAATGACTTCCATGTTGTCGTTGGCCCATCCAACCCCTGGAAATGAGGGGTAGGATCCTTCCCCGTTAACAACTTCAATTACATCGAAATCAGCACGAGTCCTCATACCTTCAACATCTACAACCAAGTTAGATACCCGTCCAATTGGTTGCACCTTCACTTAATTCGTTAATCACAACTACACAGGGGACCATCCCAACATCAGTTGCCCCATCTTTTCCCATGTCTTCTTTGTTAGGATATTTATGTCCAACCCTAGATCCAAAATGACTGAGTCGACTTCATAGTCTCCAATTTGAATATTCATACGCATCTTCTTACCTGTCTTCTTCTTATGCAAAGAATTCACTATGGACTCCTTACCTAGGAAGCACAACAAATTTTCAATCTCATCCAAAGCATCTGGGTCTCTTTCCAGGGACAAACAACTCTCAAAGAAGTGTTACAAGGTACCATGCTACCACGATGGTCCTGCCTTTAATGTGGAATCAAAAGCAGGAGGCATTTCATAGACAGGTGGCTTACCAAGATTTCTTTTGATCACATCTCATGCTCCAAAAATGTTTCCTTTTCAGTTGCGCTATTGAACGGTGCCTTCTTCTTTCCATCTAGTCAAATATTTGGGTGGGGCCCATCCTCTCCTATTGTGGCTCCTGCGCAAGTGACAATGAAAACATTGACATCTATTGTTCTAGGCTCTGTTGAGATCGTTGCTACCATCGGCCCTTGATTCTAGTTCATTGGGGGATTATGATTCAACGGCGGATTCTGGTTCAATGGGGGGTTCATAGGTTGGTTCACAGCCTGATTCTAGATTGGAACTTGATTATGGGTCTGCAACTTGTTCTGGTTTTGCAACTGATTCTAAGTCTAGACCCGGTTTGGGCTCTGCAACTGAGGAACATTCCCAACCTGCCATCTTGTGATTAGCTGTGGGCATTTTTTGGCAGTATGATCAATCGTCGTGCAATATGTGCATGAGCATTACAATTGTGGGTAGTCTCTTTGATAATGCCCAGATACCCCACAATTGTAACATTGGACTGATCTGCGAACTCGTCCGAAGCCTCTTCCTCTTCCTCAGAATCCTCTGCGAAATCCTCCCTGTTGCTGGTACTGCTGCTGATCCATCTATTGTGGCAGGGGATTGGGCTGCTACTGAACATACTAGGTAGCTTGAACATACTATGGATGTGGTTGAGGCATCGTCATTTGATTGTACTGCAGGTGCAGCACGAATTGCGGCTGTGATGCGAACTGTGGCTGTTATTGTGGTGTGAATTGTGATTCCAGCTGCGATGGTATAAATTACATCTGCAATGGTGGTGTATACTGTGGTCGATATTTTACCATCTTATGTTGCATCTGCGGTTACTGTACTACGTGATGATCTTCACCCTTCACAAAGTATGAATCGTATATTCTCTCCTGCATCAGATCATATGCATGACAGTCTTTGTCTTCATGTCCCACTGATTTACAAAAAGAACAATATAAGTTGTCTAGTTTTGACACCATTTTCTGCATATAGCTACACTCTTCGTTTCGGTGCCCTTAAACTTGACACATGCGACACCATGGTACATTGCCACAACTTAATGGGTTTGGCGCTCCTGAAACTAGATAATTTTGAAAACTGGGGCAGTTATCTTTGGTGTGTTTGTCTGTGTGAGACTGAGTCCACCAAATATCATCGCGATCTTCTTTCACCTTCTTGATGTCTTGTAACTGAAGCATTATATTTTCCAGATGTGCCAGGATTTGATTCATGCCATCTGCACTCTTTCCAACCAGTGAAGCTTCCAACTTCATCGCAATCTCCAGAGCATCGCTCTATGTTGCAATCTTCTGTTGCATCAGTGGTTGTCAGATATGAGGTACCAAGGATATGATAAACCACTCTTTATGCTGAACATCACTCATATCAAAGTTGACTCGTTCCATCAATGTTCTAAACCTTTGGTCAAAGTCCCACACAATTTCATTTGGAAACTGCTTGATCTCTTTCAACTCAGTGATGTATTGCGCCTCTGATTTAGGCTTCCTGAATTCTTCAATCAGTCCCCTCCGAACCTCATCGAAATTTTTTGCAGGGGTCCCCATAGGAACCTGTATAAATTTCATGTACCAATCTAGCGCACGACCCCGCAGAGTAGTCGCTAGTTGGCCCTTCTTGACATTGTCATCTGTGGCCTGTCTAACAGTCCATACTGATTCGTAGAGGAACCAGTATTGCTCGGGATCATATGTCCCATTCCCATGGAACAAAGGTAACTTAGTGTCGTCTCCCACCATCCTCAACCTTCTTCCTATAGACACTGATCTACTACTAGAATGTTGTTGACACATCGGGCAAGCCGATGTAGAATTCATGTTTCTCCTTGAGTTTGAATTGGTGCACGGAGGTGTGGGCACAATTTTGCTAGGGTTTGATCATACCATTGTCATCGGCGTAGTATGGATCTATTCGCCCTCTTCGTCACTGTAGGGTCACTTCATCCCATGTGGTTTTCCGTGGTTTTGCGTTTCGATCACAGCAGGACCTTCCCCTGTCCTCTTCCTCTTCTCTTGCCAAAACCTTGCTCCTCCCCTTATACAACCACTTTCTTCCTCAGCTTCCCTCACATTCTCGCCGAAACTTGCACGCATCTACCCCTTACATTCCCATTCGTCTCCCCCCTTTAGTCACGGTATCCACTACCTCCGTACACTCGAGTTCTACTACTCTAGGTGCATATTCAATATACCCTTTTCGCAGACAATCATTTTAATTGAAAGCTGTAGAGAACCTACCTTTGAGCCCATTGAAAAACTCCCTTTCCACTTCGATGTACGACTTGGTAGTGTCAACTGCAAACTCCGTGATGTATCCTTCTAGGATACTATCCAGCTAGACCTCAACAGCTTGCAATGCTCTGTTGTTAGTCTCTTGCAGTTCCTGGATCAATTCAAGGGTCCAAGATGTTGGTTCTCCTCCTTGGAAATTTGTCTTCTTGTATGTAAACTGCGCCAACCACTTGTACAGTATAATGGGAAACTCACAAAAGAAATACTCATAAGGACCGTCATGTATGTAATTCGCCAACCACTTGTATGTTATCAATCCAAGGTTCTGATTTTCTGCTTCAGCAAATTCTCGCATCTTCTAGTCAAACCAATCTTGGATTTTTGGTTGTGTCGGATGCCACATCCCATCCTCTCAATCACAACAAGGTCCCAGCAACGGAACCATTTGTTGGCTCAACCCTCGACCAACAAAACCCAATTGACAGGGATCCCACTCTGTTGACACTCAACTCACCGCAATCTCCCTGAGCATCGGACGAGACAGGTTTTACCCTATTCAGCAACACCCACAAAGAAAATGAGGTCTCACCCGAGATGTTTGAAGGAGGGCTGACGGAACAAAGTTTCCGCAGTATAGAAGAGGGTTAGGGCATTGATGGTTCATCAGCTCATCAACCAGATCGGATCAACTTCTCTAACAAAACCATTCATTATTTCACATCATTCATTCATCACTGTAACAGATCTAGACTGGAAAATATGACAACATTCATAAAAGGTAAAACATTGCATCCTAGGTCCATATTCTAGATTCACTTAGCACTCATCATCAGGTTTGTAGGAACAAAAAGATAGAAAAAGACAAAACAAGATAGCAACGATTCATATCAACATTCGTCTTATCATATTACTTATGCGCAATCAACCACAGATCAAAACAGAGGACAATTCATCTCAGACAAATCACAACTTGTTCTCTCTCTCTCTCTCTCTCTCTCTCTCTCTCTCTCTCTTTGTGTATGTATCAATGATCCCTCATTCACAATTCTTCTTTCTATATATAGGCTTGCACCTTTACATTCATGGTCCACTTCTAACTAACTCCTAACTGATTTAACTGCCTAATGACCAATATCCACAAAAAATGGTCCAAAAGTACAAAAAGTGACTTAAAATAATCAAAATTACTATATCTTCTGCCTATCGCGCTATCTTCGTCTTACGCGGTGTCTTCTAAGCTTGCGTAGCATCCGTGATGTTGCGCAACTTACCCCAACCCCTTGCCAATAGTTAGAGTAAATGAGAATATTTTTTTCAATATAATGCAAATAAAATCAACAAAATTCATATATTCAACTAGAGTCAAAATCTGACGAAGATGTAAAATGTGATAAGATGACATTATTTATAATAGTTTGCATAAACATTAAAAGGTACACTAATTAAAAATAAGTTTGTAGCTTAGTAAAAGAAATAAATGATCGATTAACTACCAAGTTTCATAACTTTTACACTTCAATATCTACTAACTTATGAAAACCAAAATAAACTTAGTATTTTCATTTTTTTCTATATCTAAATACAAAAATGACATATAAAAATGACATATAGGAAAATTGTTAGTCACGTATCCTTTATTTGTTTGATGATCCTTGTTTGGTATTACTGGATGATAAATCATGGTCACTAATTAATAAATATATTAATCAATTAAAATATTTATTTATTTATTTATTATTTAATAAATAATTAATTAATTGGTTATGAATTCATCACTAAAGTAATGAATTACTGAAATGACAAGGAAGGACATGGGCACGAGATGCATAAAAGACACAAGAAAAAATATATAAAATGGTTTCTCAAATTATGCAAAGTAAAAAGACACAATCCCTATCCTTCTATTGATGCATTTCATTATTAAAGTGACTTGAAAGTCACTTTCTTATATTTATTTAGAAATGTTCTTATGGGACGTATTGTCTAGAGATTGTGGGGACATGTTGTCTAAGATTCTCAGGGGGATAATTTGGGTTTAGAAGAGATTTTTTGGGTCCCCCTTTTGATCATGGTAAGAATGTCTTATTTTTTTCATTTTTCTTAATTTTAACTCATTTGTGTTGTGTTTTTATGATTGATTTGCTTGATATTAATTCGAGACAAGGTTTAATATTTTAGGGGATCATTTAAAAGTCTAAGGTTTTTCAAAGTAGGGTTTGGGATTTTAGGAGAATATTTGTCATGGGTAGGGTTTAAAATTTAAAAATGCATGATAAATATTTTTGAAAAAATAAAAACAAATATAAGGTATTGGGGTAAATTTGTCATGGGTAGAGGACTTCTTCTTACTATTTCTCTTCCTCCTCTTCTTGTTCGTATTCCCCTAACCCTCCTCCTTCACTTATCTATTCTTATTTCCCTCTCCCTCTTCCTTCCTCTTCCTATGTTTCTCCTTCTCCTACTTCCTCCTTCTTTCTCTTATAATTTCTTCTCCTCATCTTGTGTTTCCCCTGCTCCTTCTTTCTCTTCTCCTCCTCCCCTTATTCTTCTTCTTCTCTTATTCTTCTTGTCCCCGTATTCTTTATCCATACCCATCCCTCATCCCCCTACCCCTACCCTTTCTTCATCTAGATCAGCCTCCACCTCCACCTCCACCTCCCCCCTCCTTCTTCCCTCTTTCTATTTTTATCCTTCTCCTTCCTTCCTCTTTTTCTTTTTCTTTCTCTTCTTTTCCTCCTCTTGTTTCCTCCATTTACCTTTATCTTCCTCTTCCTCTTATTCTTCTCTTAATATTCATCTTATTCTACCTCACCCCCTCCTTCTTCCTTTTTTTCCCCTCCTCCTCCTCTCTTACTTCTTCTTCCCTTTTCTGTTTATCTCTCATCCCTCTCCTCTTCTATTATTCTCCTTTTATGTCTCTCTTTCTCTCCCCTCTTTTCTCTCTTATCTCTCCCTTTCTACTCTTGTATGATCATTTCCATCTCCTCTTCTCTCCGTTCTTTTACAAAGACTATAAGATCTTCCTATATACCATGTAATCATTATATAAAAAATTCAATAGATGAAAAACAATATTGATGTTATTGGGAGATATTATGAACTTATTAAAACACCATCTAAGTAAAGTATTTTTTTTATGTTGATGTTGTTGAGAGATATTATGAAATTAGTAAAACACCATCTAAGTAAAGTATTTTTTTATGTTTTTTAATTGATGGTCAACAATTTCACACATGAGCTTATGCACAACATTGTTTTGATTCTTATTTCCTTATTTGTTTATGGTGAAATCCCATATATTTTTACATTTCAAATACATTCACAAATGGTCATAGGTTTGACTTCAACTAGTGATAATTTACACAACACTAAATTGAGGACTAATAAGATCAAGACAAACCATAACGAATGGAAACGAAACATTCACATCATGGAGGTTATGATTATGATGGTGTTTGACTACTAAATTATATAAAATAGTTTTTTATAAAAATTATGTGTTTTACTTTTTATTTATAGGTATGGTTCTAGGTGCATCCAAATTTCAAGTTGTGATGAAGATGAGGGGTACAAGGAAGAAGAAAAAGGAAAGGATGAAAAAAACAAATAATTTTACTAATAAAGTGTAAATTGCAAAGGTGTATAGTAATCTAAGATTTTATTATTTTTAATATAAATAGAGTATAAATATTTATTTGCATTTTTATTATAATTTATTTGTGTAATATTTTATAATATGTTATAAACTTTAGTGACAAACAAAGTTACAAACTTTCTTAAGATTTTTTTAGCTTACATAAAAACATAATTTGTTAATTAAATCGCACATTGAGTTTTCAATCAAATCGATTATTTGCTACAACTTGAGGTCATGATTAATTTGTTAAATATATTTTGTATAGTAATCGATATTTTAATCTTCATAATTATTTTGTTAAATATATTTTGTAGAGTAATCAATATTTTAATTACTTAAATGATTTATCAATGCATATTCTTTATATGGGCATGTCTATGAATACAAGTAGAAGGCTAAATCCTAGTAATCTTTTTAGATATTTAGTTTTTGGGGTAGAAGGTGATGGCTTTCTTTAAAATAGTAAAGTCCAGGTACTAACATGTCAAAAAAGGGCTAAGAGTTTTCCTAGATTTATGAGATAGTGCAATCAAAAAATTTCCAAAGACTATCAAATGCAAAGAAAAATCATTTGTCTAATGCCCTTCATAAGAAATGGAGATTCGATGCACTTATACCCTTCATTTGTCTAATACCCTTTAAGGCCAAGATGGGACTATTCATGAAATAAGAATGGACTATATTAAGTTAAAGTAAAATCCTTATTTTTCTCTTCATTGATTTGTATACTCTTCTTTCCTCTAAGTGTTATTCATATTTCTATTTATTTTTATGCTTTTTCTCAAATTCAAGGTTAAAAAAAAACTAAAAAAGCATCCCAAGCTGACAAAAAAACAAACATTAACAAAAATATCTAAAAATCCATTTATAAAGATCTTAAAGTTGAAGAAGAAAAAATATGATCAAAAGTATCAACCAAACAAAACATCATATACATTACACAACAAAAGCACCTCCATATAATAATAATATAATAGTTAATTATCATCAATAAAAATTTCATAACACATTTTATATTAATTATAATGTCATTTTATTTCTCTCATACAAGTTATTGTATTATTGTATTTGATAATAAAAAAAGCATTAAGAAAAACTATATTAGAAAAAGAATACTAAGTTATGGTTTTGTTTATCTCAAGCATTCATAAACAATAATTTGGAAGTAACTTTTACTAATATATTGACTCTATTAAATATTAATTATGGTTTCTCTTATGAAAATAAAGTGGAGGAATGTAGGCATAAGTGAATTAATGATGAACTAAAATATGCTTTAAACAATAGCTATGTCAGCTCTGTCAATATGATGGGGGACATGAAACCCATGGCATCCAAGATAAATTATAATTGATTTATCATAAGTGTGACAATTTATTTTTTCTCATAATTATTGTGTACTATATTATTGTTAATTACACATGTGTTAACTGTATTTGTATTGTGTTCTTGTAATCACCTACAAAACATGAAGAAGAAGAAGATGTCCAATCTTTGAAGGATGACAATGATGATGTAAAATCAAAGTCTGTCTTTCAACCATTGTTTATTTAATTTGGCTCTTGTAGTTAAGTTTTGCATTTTTCTGAGATGGTGGTAGACCACTTGTTTACAAAAAGGACACTTTTATTGTCTACTTAAGATTCACATTTCTCATGGGATGGCAGTAAACCACTTGTTACCAAAGTATTTTTAAGGATTCAAATATTATACCTAAGTATAGTCTTCTTTTAGACAATTATATTGGATTGAAAAAATCCTACCTATAGATATGTGGGCAACAAAAAATACAAAAATATGACCATATAAAAAACATACAATTTATTGTCAAAACTTGTAACTTTTGATGAATATTATTGATATAAGCATATTAATTTTTGCAAAATATAAGTAAAATTTTAAAGTAAAAATGATCGATTAATGAATATATTTTTTGAAAATAAAATCCAAAAAATAATCAATCTATGAAAATCCATCTTTTTAAAATATAATGTATATTAGATGGAGAATTCCTTTTATATGAATTAATGTGAATTTATAAAAGTTATATATATATCATTGTCATGTAATATAAATATGGATTCATACTTTAGTCTATTGGATGTAGCTTGCGCAGTTGGAGAGAATAATTGTTACCTTCTCCACCAAAGTTTAATTCTTGTAAGTGACATGTTATTTTGTAATAATTGAATGGATTATATGATATGATCATACCTTTATTCTCATATTAGAATAATAAATGTTGACATATATATACCGATGGAGTAACTCTCTAACAAATCGTAATTGATAATTCATACTATATAAACATTAATACTCTAACAAATCGTGATTGATAATTCATACTATATAAACATTAATTAAATAAATATATCAATTAACGTAAATAAATATTGATTAACGTAAATAAATATTGATTACATAAATGTATAGATTAATGTTGCATAATATAAATATAAATATTGATTTATTGGACTGCATATTGAAGAAACTAATAGGAACGAGAAGGCTCTATTAGGATACTAATAAAATATTAGTAACAAACATAAAGACTATAACGGGACGCGTGATGAATCACATGTGAACCGTTGAAATAGAGACATGGAATGTGGGTCATGGTACATGGACCAAGTTGCTTAGAGGTGTACGAAGGGGACGAAACAAAGATCGAGGTCCTAACGACGTCCTCGCAGACCATCATCACGTTGAACATATTGATGTGACAATGTTTTCGGTGGGGGAAGGGGGGTGTCCGTGACCCTTTGATAACTACAAGTTATGCTTGACATTTAAAGGATTAAGAAAGTATGTTTACTAATTTTATTAACTAATTTGGATGGAAAAAATCCATTACCTTAATCATTTTACATAGAGACGAGAGATGTAAATTAAATGAGTTTGTAAAATATAAATGTTTATTAATTTTAATTTTTTTTGGAAGGTAGTATTTGGGGAGTTTTTAATGGGTAACCTTACATAAGAAATGCTTTAACAATATATTTATTCATTATTTATTATATACTTAAAGAGTACCTTAACAATACACTCATTCATTATTTATTTCACTGATTCATTAACTTTTAATTTACATATAAGAAGTATGCTCATTAATTATGATTTTATAATTCGTATGCTTTGTAAGGAGGTATTTTATCAATTTGAATATAAGAATCTTTATTATTTTGTAATTTTATATTTTTAATAATATTAATAATAATTTACTTTTAAGGTTACATTTTAGTTAAATATCAAATTAGTGTATGAGATTTGTTTGTTTGTGAGAAAAGGGATTATGTTATGTAGCAATTTGACTCTTAAAATTTATAGAGGTGTGCATACTCTACCTATCTTCAAATTTGAATCTATGAATTCTTAAAAAGAAACACATGCTCTTTAGCATTAGGCACACTTAAGATGTATAACAAGAAAAATGTATATTACTAAGTAGTTTCATTTTATTTTATTTTTCTGCACATGGAGTGTAGAATAGACGGTGATGGGTGTATTATTAAGGCACTCCTTGTGTAAGTTCATTGGTTCAAAATACTATGGGTGTGAGCCTTACTATATATATAATTTTATTTTTATATTTAATGAAATAAAATTAGAATAGTTTTTTTGCTCCAAAGGATAGTTGAAGAGGTCATGGCTCTCCTCTAGAGTTGAGAGGTCCTTGATTTGACTATCTTGATTCCCTTGGGATTAGGTTTCGTAGTCAAGACCAACATTTTACCCCTATTTACCATCTATGAATATAGGGAAGTACTTGAAAAGTTAATTATTATTTAAGAAAAAAATTATAATATAATTTTATTCATTTATTTAAATATATTAAAATTAATGTTAACTCATCTAAATAATCTATTGCATTGATAGCTATATGAGATTGTTTAAGCATTTGTAAGCTTACAATTTCAGTATAAAGATTTAGCATGTCACTTCTTTATCTACCATCATAGATCCATCTTAAACCCGAATCTATTATGCACTGAGAGGGATCCAACTTCTTGAGGTGTAAATTTTTTCTAGTTGTGTAAATAATTATAAGATTAAGATTAAATAATGCAAATAATTGAATGTCTCTCAGTTCTTATTAGATCCGGGTTTAAGATGTATTTATGCTTGATTTTAATTTTTAACTTAGTTTTATTTTTTATAAGTTATGAGCCGGCATGGATTTTTTTATTACTGTTTTATTTTTGGGATCATTACGTTAACATAACGTGACACAATATCCCTCATATTGGGTTGTAGAGCACCTCACCACTCTCAGTGCATATATATACATATATGAAAAATAAATAAATACACATAAACTTATTTTTATAACAATTTATTAATCTAGTTTTTAAAACAAGTTTGCTAAAGACAAAACTATGAAATGTTAAATTTCGAGAGGCGCAACTTTGATACCATATTAGATTTCAGAAGAAAAGGCACACACCACTTCATTCTATTTCATTATTTCATAAACATGTCAAATAAGCATGTAAGACTTCTCTAGAATGATGTAGTTAACAACTAACTATCTAGATCCAATGTATTGAGTTTGACTGTTTCAATCTTGGGATTCAACAGACTTAAAAACTTCTTGACTTGTCAACCAATTAACTAGCGAGTGTAATTACCATACTTTAATGATCCCCCTTAATTATGAACACTAAATAAAAATACCAAAGTGTTGCTAAAACATACTACCTCTAAGCCTTACATAAAAAATCAGAAATATGAATGTTTGCTAGTTTATGTCTCAACTAGGCTTACAACTTGTTCAAAAATATTCATCTTCACTTTCTTTGTTGCTATATGATGATGCATATTTTTCCTGTACTTGATGCTCCAAACTATTTTCTTCTTCTTTGTGCTCTGGACTTTGAACATTTGATTCTTTTTGCAACTACTTGGCTTCAACCATTTCTCCTTCTTTAAAATTCTTAGTACTTTCTTGAGTTCTTCATATTCTTCAAACCTACTATCATCAACTTTGACTGCAAAACTCTGTACCAATTGTTGTTCATCATCTTCATATTGAATTCCTTCCATAGCTTGGGATACAATCTCAATCTTCAAATGTTGTAATGTGGGGATTCCTGAAAACCACTTGTTTTTCTCATCATATGACATACTGTCACGGTCATGACAAGGCAACAATGGTTAATAAAATCAAATTTATTCAAGACTCCATCTCATAAATATATTTTCAGCAAGATATTCAACATTACAAGATGTCTTCATGACATCTTCCTTTATTGTAGCATATTCAAATTTTATACTTGCAAAATGAAATGAACCATTAGTAAAATCAATTGTGCCCCATGGCACATATTCCTTTGCCTTCTCTTGTTCTTCATCTGGTTCTTTGCTTCAACTGATTCACATGAAACTACTATGGCTTCTTTTACTTCAGCTGTGTGAGCCTCTAATTCATTATGTAGGTTATCATCTATGGTATTTTCAACTCAATCTTTAAACTATCCATCTTCCTCAACTATTGTTGTTATATATTCATCTTTATGTGCATATTCTTCATGTCATTCTGTTGCAATCAAGACATCGTCCACTTGATCATCTTCTTAATGTAGGATTCCTTCTCTAAACAACACATCAATGAGTTGATTTTGCTGCAACATAGCCAACCAACCTTCATTTGAAATTTATTCCTCGTCATACTTTGGTTCAAATGATTCAAAACCCTACTGCTGAGAGGCCATCTTCATCACTTTCTGAATTTACTACATCAAGGCATATTGCTTCTTGAGTAATTTATTCATCAACAATATACATTGTTGGATTCATTAAATCATTGTCTACTACTTTGGCAACTTCATTATCATAGGTAGCTTCAAACACAACTTTTATATCTCCTTAATCCACCTGTGCATATGCATAGTGGGATTCACTGGTTGTTGCATTGGAAACTTCGTCATAATCATTATGATTATCATTCATATGTGACTCAACACTGTGGGATTCACCAACTTCTATTAATGCAGATTCACCTTCAATTTCTTAAACTTCCTCGTTATCTTGTTCCACCTCATACACAAAGACTTATTCTAGTGTGTCGTCATTCTATAAAATGTAATCCCCCTTTCACTATACTTTGTTTCCATAATACTCCAAGCTTTCTTAGAACTTGTTGCTTCTTCAATTATGGGTAAAATGCTCTCATCCAAGCCTTATCGAAAGAGAGACAATACTACAAAATAATTATTCTTATGATATTCCTCATGGGCAGGTTCTTCAACCCATTTCAACATAATGTCCCATAAGTCTTTTGCACGTAATCTAGTCTTCATTTTAATAATCCACATTTCAAAGTTTTTACTAGTGAAAACTGGTGGTGGAAAATAAAAATAAACATAGAGAAATATCCCATGAATTGTGTCTCATGTTCCTCTGCAAGTCTGCTTTTTCTCTTCAAATCTCCCTCCTAAGTATTTTGAGTCTTCTTTTCTAACCCATGACTCTTTCTCTCAACAGCTCATCGTCTTATACTATGGCTAACATCGGCCTTCAATTTCCTTCTCTTTATTCCGTCATCCCTCTTTTCTTATCGCCCCCCCCCCACCCCCCCCAAATATAGAGAGACTTGGGAATGACACATCTAATAAACGTGCCTCCTCAAAGANCTCTTCTCTTTTTGTTCAATTCAGGATTCGACCCTTCTCTTCTATGTAGGGGTTTTAGGATATACTATTCACTAGCATTCTCTTCTCCCTCGCCTTCGCTGCAGGATTCTAAATTTATGCATTTTAATCTGGTTGCTTCCCAGGAAGCTCTTTTAACAATGGAACATTATTGTTGGCCTATGTTTCCTCACTCTTGTGATGCAAGTTCAACAACAACACAATACCAACAAAACACCCAAAGACATCGGCCCGACAGAGCAAGCTCAGCCAGCAACACCTGCGAGGCAGGCGCAGTCTCACCCGAGATATCTTAATGTGTAACAGGCAGAACCACATTTCCACGGTCAACAAGGGATTACAGTTCCTTGGCACTCAACAGAGTCGGAAGGATGGAGTATTTTACTAATCAACAGTGCGACACAGCCGGTGTGCAAAACAACCTTGTCCTTGTACACTTAACAACTGGTGCAACTATGCGACGCAGTTGATTCCTTAAATTTAAACGACAGTGATGCGAATGCATTATAATCTTAATAGTATTTTAACATGAATTAATACCAAGTGCTCGACAATGATTTAGTCATTCATTCATTCACTGTTTTTATCAATATTGCGACATTCATTCAAGCAATAACCATAAACAATGCAAGATAATCAAACATTCAACATTAACTGTTAAACATTCATTCGACATAAGATGTAACATGGAAACCCAACCGGGAAAAACCACCAAGGTGCTCTTCATCTGGCAGGAGAAATATATGGCACCTTGCAGTCTACAACTTACATGTTGTTTTGAGATATGTCTATTTAGCTCATACTCTTCTTTCTCTCGTGCTCTCTTTTTTCATGCTTCTCTTCTACTCCTACTGATCTGCACACATCCTGGATCGACTCTTCTACTCTACTATCTGCGCACTCAGCTGCAGATTGACTCTTACAAAACGGTCTGTGCACACAGCTGCAGGTCTGTGGCTCAACATCCTTCTATTATCAGACTCCTCTCTAATCTCCTCAAAATACTTCTATTATTACCAACAAAACTACAATCTTTCTAAAGCTAACCCTTATACAGAATAGGTTCATCTTATTTATAGAAGTTACAAGACCGCACAGGGTCGAGTGAGTACAGCTTAGTTATTACAGTCATAAATAGCCACAAAATATCTTCTATTACATTAATGGCAGGCCATACTGGCCGCAAAAACATCTTTCATTACATTAATTGCAGGCCATAACTAGTCACAAAAACTGTCTTTTAGTCTTCCACCAACTCAAACTCCTACGGTCTTCCTGACCTGTCGCTTTCCATCCTTTACTCTTCTACCTTCCAACCTTCCATTGACTCTGGGTTTGCTTTTCCTTGTTGCACCATTCCTCATCATAGCTTTCTCTGTTCCGCACTTCCTTTTCTTCCTTTCCCTACCTTTACTCCATCGCATGCCTGCTTTTCCTCTTGTGCTTGTGCTTCGGTTTCCTCCTTATGCTCTATCCTGGCCCAACACTTATCGACTTCTACTAAAATAGAGGACTCTTTTATTAAACCTTAGTTGTTTATGATGTTTGATGTACTATGGGAATCCTCCTCCAATACTCTATTGGGATCTTCCTCCAATTCTCTCTTGGTATCTTCCTCCAATGCTCTATCATAATCTCTTTGATGCTTTGGTCGGATTCACCTTGCAATGCTCTATTGAACTTCAATTCCAATGCTTCTCTTGGGGTTTCTTTCGATGCTCTATCAAACTTTAGTTATGATGTTTCTCTCAAATTTTCTTTTAATGCTCTATCGAACTCCAAGTCTGATGGTTCTTTTAGAATGTGCTTCGGTACTCTGTCAAACTTTAGGTCCAATGCATCTCTCGTAATTTCTTTTGATGCTCTATCAAACTTCAGTTCTAATGCTTCTTTTGGAATCTTTTTGATGTTCTATCAAAATTTCTTCTGATGTGCTATAATAACTTCTTTTGATCTGTCTTTTGGGATTTCTTCCAATCATGGATAATTTTTGGGGCTATGTGTAGCCCATGGGATATATTAAGGGGGTTACAAAAAATCAGTGGGCTATTTTCTTATATGGAAAGGGTTTTTTCAACTAAAATATATTCACCCAATATTTATTAGAAAAAAAATAAATCCAAAATGAATAGCCTCCCATATATCAATGAGGAAAATGAAAAAAACTATTTTCTCCCTAGCAAAATCTCCCTCCAATCTATCTTTCGCCCCCAATTTCTAGAGAAATTCTAGTGAAATGATTCCTTTGCCCCCAATTTTTAGTAATGGAGGCTCCCAAGGGTTGTTTTTCCCTCCATTTTCCTTGTAATTTAGGCATATGGTTGCATCACGGAGGGTTCACTCAGTAAACTTGTTGCATAACACTATCGTTCAGGGATATTAAAGAATATCCCTAATTTCACTAAATATTGGAAAATGCCTCCTAAAATTGTATTGTTGAACCCCCTCCCAATATACCTTTCCAATTAAGACAACCCCTAGTTTCACCATCAGGGTAAGTTTTAGGGGCGAAATTTTGCCAATTGGCTATTTTTCGGGTTTTAAAAAAAACAAATTCAGTATTTGGTCATTTTTAGTGTTTAATATCGCCTATATTTACATTAAATATGGTTTTTAATCATAATATTTGCCAAAAATTACAAATTTTAGTATTAATTTTATGTTTTATACTTAAGTATAATATTAGAATCCTTAAAAAATACCTTGTTCACCATATATTGTAGGTATCCATTTTTATCGACCCATTTTTAATATCTCATTTAAATATCATATTATCAAGTTGTAACAAGCAGTATCCCTAATGCATCTTAGTATAAACAAACACGATGTTAAATAAAATAATATTATAATGCTAAAAATGATCCCACTAGGATTGCACGGGTGCTGATCAATTTGTAGCGTTGGATAGTGGAAGAACCAACAAAATAGTAATGGGGAGTAAAATACAACCCAGTGAAGAGATCAATGCATCAAAGAATGTAAAATATAGATAATCTAATAGTCAATACAATTCACAAAAAAGATGAGAATTGCAGATGTTTCACACCACATCCTACCAATCTACCAATTTTATATCATGTATACACAATTATATCCATAGAGAGATCATGTTTTTTATAAGCTTAATAAATTAAATTCCATAAAAATGCAAAATTGAAACCTAGTCATGGATGGACTTTCCTACCTTCCTATCAAAACAGACATCATCGATGTGTGAACTCAAATGGACATAGAAAAAATCCTCTTACTTTCCAATAAGACCGTATGATCATGTGCATAACTTGGATTAGGTCATTCACAAGGTGCAATGAATTGCCTCCGTTTCCTCTACATTTATTATTGCAATCAAGGGAATTAACAACATTTAGTTACATTTTCTTGTGTTCTATCTACTCTTTTTTTTAACTGGAGAGGAAAAAATCGTCGTTGTTAAGTTTCAAGCATGCCATAGTTATAAAGATACACAAATGGTGAAACTTAAATGATACCATTTCATGGTAGTGATAACACATGGGGTATGTAAATAAGGATTTAGATTTTCACCTATCATTCATGTCAGTTCTAATACAATATTAAGATGGATGCATCAATCATATAAGAATTGAAATTACAATTATGGATGTGAAAAATATAACTCAATCTGACAACTATTCCTAACTGGCAATGTGAAAATGTTAAAGAAGAATACAAAAAGTTGAAATAAATAATTAGTTAATAAATATTGGTCTATTTTTTCTTGGTTGTAGTGAGCCAAGAAAGATTGATATCACGTTTCTTGGATTTTGTGGAGCAAGGTTTGATTGAATCCTAATGCCCACCTAAACCCCAACCTAAAAACTTATTCTAGAAAAAAAAAAGACTGTATAAGTTCAGTGATTTGGAGGTATAAATCCATCCCATGATTTGGAGGTTATTCATTAGCAGAAGTTAGGACTGATATAAATCCATCCCATGATTGGAGGTATGAATATAGCCTATGATTTGAAGGTTATTTCTTAGCAAAAACTAGGACTAATATGAATCCAACACATGATTTGGAGGTATGAATTGAGCCCTTGATTTGGAGTTATGAATCCATCCCACGATTTGGAGGTTATTCCTCATTCAACCCAAATAAAATAACCCCCAATATTTATATTACTATATAAAATTTAAAAAAAAAACTTGACCCCTTAATATGAGGCAATATATTTTTAAGGTTTTTAGGAGTATTCAAACCCCCAATATGAATAGACGTGATATGATATTGCCTTGTTAGTGAACCCCCGTGGGTTGCATTCACCTATATTTTTAGTCAATTTCATGTGATACCTTCTTTGAGCCCTCACTTTCCATTACTGAAGGGAGAATCAGAGGCTATTTTGTTCTATATAAAGGCTACCGTGATTCATGGTTCACCCACATAGGATTGCGCTTGTAGGGTGAAGGTTCTAGCTGATGCGATTCCACTTTTCATTCGTAGTTTTCTCGACATTTTAATCTTCACAGAACATCTCCATTGTTGAAATCTCAAGTCTTGAAAGGGCATTCCGCACATGCAATTTATCAGAGAATACAAAATCGCATCACAATTTTTATTCAATAATTAACATGGTGTGCTTTTTATGCTTTTTATCCATAGTTGCAATAGATTATTATATTGTAAATTTACCTTTTATCATGCTTTTTATCATGTATTATTTTTTAGTCTTGTTGAATTCTAGGGCACTCTTGATTTTTAGGGATCATTCATTGTTATTAGGGTTTTATTATATCCTCAGAGTGTTGGTTTCGGAAAGTATTATAGAGCTCAAAATATATGATTTGTTTTATGCCTTGTCATGTTTAAACTAACAACTGACATTTGTATGTTGTTAGTGGATGCTACTCTTGATGGAGAAACACCACATCGTTTTTATATATTCAAACTAAATTTGATCGAGTTGTTTAAAATGTGATTTTATTAGGATCTTTCTTTGTAATTATTATTGGATCTAAGGCATTGATTAGAGTGTATATGTTCATATGTTATGTATGTTATTGTTGATTTTTGGGAATTTTGTAATATAAATGAATGCACACTCATTATAAAGGTGAGGCTATAGTTGAATGGTCATGTTGGCAAAAACCCACCAACAAAGCCTTGTCGACAGGGGTTCTCACTCTATCAACGCCCAACCAGCGTGATCTCCTTGAGCACCGACCCAGACAGTTTTTACCCTACCCAGCAACATCCGTAGAGTGGACGAAGTCTCACCTAAGATGTTCAAGGGAGAGTTGTCGGAACCGAGTTTCTGGCAGTAAGGAGGGAGGATATGGGGTCCGATGGGGAGAACAATATAACTATCAATTCCAGATCTAGACCGTTATCATTCACTCATCTTCACAACTACAGATAGATTGCATCATGCATTTATCGCAGCAGTGTTAGCACAACAACATCATTTATGAAACAACTTAACTCAAAATAGAAATAGATCACAGCAACATCAGCATGACAGAAATGGAACAGATCGCAGCATCAGTAAATCATAACCGAAAGATAGTAGATCACTGCATCATCATAACAGATTCAATACATTTCACATAGGTATCGCAGCAGGGAAAATAGTAAGACAAAAGACAAGATCTATGCAACAATTGTCATGTCATATTCATTCTACACAATAGATCCAAAACAGATGATTCTTCTCCACAGCAGGAGACCAATTACATCCCAAAACTCAGATAGATCCCATATACAACATATGACTCTCTATCGCTATCCCTATTTCTCCCTATATATTTTTTACAATTGCAAAACATGCTCTATATATAGGCTTGCGCCTTGACATCAAAGGCCCACTTCTAACTAACTTCTAACCACTAATGACCTATGGTGACAAAACTTGGTCAAATAATATATTAAATATTCCAAAACGGTTATCTTTCTGCCCATCACGCTAATCTGGCTTTGCGCGGTGTCGCATGAGCTTGCGTAGCTGCCGCGATGCTGCGCAACTCACTTACCAAAACCGTTGCCAACAGGTCATTATTTTGTTTGTCTTCTTGTATAGTTTTCCAAAGCATTCTGGTATATTCTTTTATTTCTGTTGAGAAGTTTGTGACTGGTATATTTTTTTATTCATATTTCCAAGTTCAACAATTTTATTTGTGACCTAAATTTGTTGGGCTTAGTACTTCTTTTACGATATTTTTTTTGTAAGGGTCATTCAAAAGTAAAATGTTTTCAGTGATTTGTTTTGATGTGTAATTGCTATCATCATCCAAAAATAGATCTAGTTATGTATGATAAATATATGATTTAGTTGGAATGTGATACTTATTTTCCATCATGATTGTATATAAAATGTGCAGGGCATGTTTGACCTGAGATGTAGACATTATGCTATTTAATATCTAGTATTTTTCATTCAAGGAGGGTGCTAAAACAATTTTACCACATTTTGCATGCTTTCAAAAAATTTAAGGGCATGGATACAAACACCTCCTTAGTTTATCTGAGAAAAAGTAGTATTTAACATAATAGTTCTAATGATATGTGTGATGATGCCTTCAGTGTGCTTTCTATTATTGTTAGTGTATGTTATTATTTCTAATAACCATTGCAAGTTTATAACTAACTCTAAAAATTCTAAATCAAACGACATAATTCATATTTTGATTGTTAAGAAAAGAAATGAAAATGGGGCATTCGTATCTATAAACAAATAAGCATGTTATGTTTTTTTAAAGGGTCGCTTAAAATGAGAGATTTGTAAAATAAGATAAATGGTAATTCATACAATATATTAAGGTTATGTGTCTCGATAATACTCTATGTTGTAATAATGGTTCGTGGGTTCCATAATTATTTCACAGTGTAAAGTGTCCAATTATATTAGTTTGTTGATATGTCAAGATTTGGGTCCCCACATGTCCGTTGCAAGATTAATGGACGAGCTAAAATGTGGAGTCCCCACTTTCCCTGAATCTAGTTAGTGTACTTTTGTTTCACCAACACCTCAAGTTATGAGTGACCCAATATTGCTCGTGAAATGTAATAAATCCCTCTCCTCATTCATTCATTTGAGGGTCTAGAAGTCGAGAGAGTCGAGCTCTAGTATATGCTCTTCTATTGCATTACCTTATTAATCTACAAAATCAGAAGTTGAGTCTTCCTACAAAAAGATTCACTAAGACGTTACAAGGTTTTATAATTTGATGAAAGGTTCGCCAAGTTTTTACAATATTTTATAATTCAGTGAAATACTTGCCAAATTTTTACAATATATTATAATTTAGTGAAAGATTCACCAAGATTTTGCAAGATTCTATAATAGAATGAAATATTAGCCAAAAAATCATATATATACATATTATATTATTGATAAAATAGCCTTCAAATTTTCCTATATAATAAGGAGATTCACCCATTTATTATACATATAAATTTTGCGGATGTTATTAAAATTATCCCTGCTTCCAATGTGCTATCAGAACTTCCACTATTCCGTCTTTTAGAACTTCCGTTGATGTGCTATCAAAACTTCCTACAATATGTCTTTTGGTACTTCCTTCGATGTTCTACCGAACTTCCTTTGATGCGTCTTTCGAGACATCCTCCGATGTGCTATCAGAACTTCCTCTTATTCATCTTTCGAGACTTTCTCCAATGTTCTATCATAACTTCCTCAAATCCATGTTTTGAAACTTCCTCCAATGTGTTATCAAAAATTCCTTCATTCTATCTTTTGAAACTTCCTCCAATGTGCTATCATAACTTCATTAGATACGTCTTTTAGAACTTCCTTTGACACATATTTCGAGACTTATTTCAATGCACTATTGAAACTTCCTCTAATTCATCTTTTGGAAGATCCTACGATGTGCTATCATAACTTCCTCTTATGCATCTTTCCAAACTTCCTCCAATGATCTATTATATTTTTCTCTGAAGCTCCTTTCGATTTATTCACCATGGTAGCTTCAACCTCTCTCGGTGAGTCTTTAAATTCGTCAATCTTCAGGGAATAATTGATCTCGACCAATGATTCACTCCATGGTTTAACGGATTTTTTTTAAATTACAGATCTGGGATTTGTAGTTTGACAGATGAATTGCTCTGCTTACATAGGTGGATTCTTTGGCTTGATATATGAATGGTAAATACTCTCATGCTATCCAATCTCCTTATCTAAGCGCAAAACTTCAATCGATATACTTTGATTCTTTTTTGTGATCGATCTTATCCCCACTCTATGAAAAGACTTAAACCCTTTGCTCTTATTACTTTAATCAATTTTCTCTCCACTCTGTGAAGTGTCTTACACCTATCACTCTAATTTCTTTAGACAATTTGTTCTCCACATTGTGAAGAGTCTTAAGCATGTTTCTCTGATACCATGTTAAATTTTTTAGGCATAACTCTGATACCATATTATATTTTATAATTAAAGGCGCACAACACTACATTTTATTGCATTGCTTCATAAACTAGTTAAATACACAACAAAGACATCTTTAGAATGATCTATCTAACAACTAATTGTCTATATTCAATGTACTAAGTTTGACTATGTCAATCTCAAGATTCACATCGAGCTAACAACTTCTTGAAGTGTCAACGAAATAACTAGTAGGTGTAATTACCATGCTTTAACATCAAACACTTAAAACAAATCATAATCATATTTTTTTATCATAATCATAATATTGCGAAACAAGGTAACATGGTAAGAGTAAACTCATCTATTTTTTCTATGTTGTTTTTCAATGGAATAATCAACATATATTCATTATTTTACCATGTTTTTTCAATGGTGTAAATAATGTCACAAAAATTGTGATTTGTTAAAATGTACTATACACCATGTAGATTAAAATTATGTTATGTTATGTTGATTGTTATGGACCAATTGAAGGTACAATTATTTCGTGTATCTAAATTAAATGAGGATTTATTACTTGGGAGACTAAAGTAGACATTCAAATAACAAGTTTGGCATAAATCTAAAATACAACATGTATGATGAGTCAGATGCTAAGTTGTTGTGGGTGGATTTAATCTCTGGCAACATAGGAAAAGAATGTGTTGGTGATTTGCACCTTGAGCCTTGAGTCATGGGGATGATAATGTGAACTATTCTATCCATGTTCTTTGGCTTGCAATAGTGACATCGATATTCAATATCAATCTCCTATGAGCAATCCATCTAGATGGCTTCCTCCTTGACTTATAAACCATGATAATGATAACGAGAATAACTTGGAACAATATTTTCTTGAAAATTAGGGTGAGAGAATCTAGGTTGATCTCTTCCCATGAATTTTTTTCATTCATTGTCGTATTAATTATACATGGATTCGTATTGTTTCCAAGAAAAATATCTCGTAACAACATAAGTTGTTCCAATTTTTTAGACATTGTGGTATTGCAAATTTCTTTTTAAATACAAATACAAAGTTGAGCATAGATGAAAATAAATGGAGGATTCATCGGAAGCTTACCAAGCTTAAAGTCATGGTGGTTAGTGATAATGATCCCTAGTGTATATGAACAATAAAACCAATGGCATAGTTGGCACTGATATTAGTAGAGGTTCAAACCACCACCATGATTGGAACAACCATGCTCAATGCTTTCTTGGAATTTATATAGAACATACTTTATCAAGAGGGTGACTACCTCCACCCTAAGTTTGATCCATCACATGCATTTGAGAAAAGTTAACTACTTGGGTGAAACATATCGGTCACAACATTAATGCTACAAAAGCTAGAGTGGCCTTATATGGATTTTATGTAAAAATAATAGTGATGTGACTTAGTGGTTGGGATGTGGCTTATAAACAACCTATGTTCAAACCTTGATGGGGGTAGAACCCTTGTTATGTGTGTGAGTGAATCCATTTGACTTATCACATCTAGTTTCCCTCTATATAAGCACATGCTTGACAAGCCAAGTTGGTTTAAGTGGGCTTTTATATGATGCTTTAACCTTTAATATATGTTTTGAAATACCCCTAAACTATTTGTTTTCCTCAAACATTGTATTGCAATGCACAATAGTAAACCAAGTTAGACACTCATAAGTGTAAATTTCAGATGGATCAATTCGTTAAGGATCCCTCCATGACACCTTATGCTATAATTCTCAAATGATGGACAAAGTTCATGGCCTCATGAAATTCCTTTTCTCTCTATCTATATTGAAAATGCATGTAGAAGTGGTTTGAAGCACACCATTGTTGTAAACAACCATATTTAATACAATTCTCTAGTTCTTTATCATTCCTATGTTTGTGCATTTGCTCCACCAATTTCCATGCTTTAGTTTTCTCTCAAATTATGCTCATCAAATGGATTACAACCTAAACTATTTCTTGGATCAAACCCTTGACCTTATAAGGATATCATAATAGGGAATAGGAAATTGAGTTATAAAATAGGGAATGCCATTGTGGTTGGAACAAATGAAGCATAAGTTTTCATTGATAGACAACCAACAAATTAAACATGTTATTTTTATCTTTACCCAATTGTATTTTGAAGAGGATCAATAAATGCTAATAAATGACGAGTTAGGATCTTGATCTAGATGGATATTGGTGGCCACCCACCTAGTCCACTGGCTCAAAATAGTTGTCCATTTTGGAAAGTTCCGGATCAGTTGTATCATAGCAAATTTCTCTTTGATTGTTTCTCTATGTCCCCGGTGAGGTCATGGTATAAAGAGTTGGGTCTCAAACTAGTTTCACTTGGGGAAGATCACTCTCACCGCACTAGATGACCTCCCGTAGTGGAAGAAAAGAGAGATGACAGAGCATGAGTTCATATCAAGTCGTTTCTCAAGGAATCCCTCGCACGACAGAGGAAAAGTTGATGGATAGTTTACCCCATATCCTTCTACAAATGCCAGCAGTGGCAGATGCACCTTCAACAAGTATTCATTTTAAAGATGCAACTCCATTCAAGGTACAAGTTAACTTTGATATTCCTTTACTTGAATTCCAAATCAATGTTGATTCCCTAAATAAGTGGTTGAATGTTCTAGAAGGGTATTTCTCTATCCACAATTTTTTCGGATGGGAAAAGATCACCTTTGTGCTCCTTAAGGTCGTCCCCTATGTAAAAAATTGGTGGGAAACTTATTGGGATCAAAACTCATCAGAGGAGTCTGGAATGTTTGAGACAAATCCTACTTGGGCTTATTTCATATATGTTGTCAAGGAACAATATTACCCTGTGGGAAGCTATTATGACCAATACACCAAATGGACCATTCTATATCAAGAGAGGGACTAGATAGCATCGGAGTACACCAACAAATTTCATACCTTGTGTACAAAGCTGGGCATCAAGGACTCCAAGTGGAACATAGTACTAAAATATCGCAGTGGCCTACATCAATACATCCGAACTGAGATGGAATTCCTCGACATCTCTTAACTTGGATCTGCCTATCGATATGTTGTTAAAATCAAGGAGAAACTTCGGCAAAAGAACAAGAGAGACTTTGGAGGTGCGAACCCACCGCAAAATCAAGGTAAGGGAAACCCTGTCCTGTTTCCCTGGCCCGCAGAACATGGGACAAGGAAAGGGAAACTAGTCCACACCACAAGCAAAGACAGTGAATGAAAAGGCAAAGAAGGACACTGAGAAGTGGTATGAGTTCCAAAGAATCCCTTGGAACAACATTGATGAATGTTGCTCAAAGTAGTCATTGGTGGCCGAGATAAAATATTCAGAATCAAATCCCGATTCTGATTTAGAACTTAATGTTATGACGTGGACCAAGGGAAGCAGATCATTGATGCAGAACCTAGTGTCATTGTTGCTACCACATAGATTCAACCATAGGAACCTGAAGAGTCAGAGGCAGAGGAGCACCTCTTCCACTCACAGATGTGGGTGAAGGGAATCCCACTACATTTTGTTGTTGACAACAACAGCCAAAAGAACCTAATCTCAACAGAAATCATCAAGAGATTGGAGCTTCCGACAACACCACAACCAAATCCATACAACATCGGTTGGGTAATCTAAGGACGAAGTATCCACGTTAGCCAACAATGTCGCCTACCATATGGAATCAAGCCTTTCAAAGACGAGGTACTGTGTGATGTGGCCCCACTTGAATCTCTGATGTTCATTTAGGATAGCCATATATGTGGAATCGGCATGCAGTATATGATTCAAGACCTCGTAGTGTCATTGTCAATTTAGGAGGATAACTCTATTGGATACCAGAGACAGTTGCACCTGCCACAGTCTCGTAGGGCAGGAGGATATCTCTCACACTGGGAAATTATCCTTTTTCACAATTGCCTCTGAAGGAGAACATCATATCATATATACCTCCACAACCTCTGCACATGGTGTCTTTTCTCAACAGAAATAGGAAGAACACAAAGTTATTGTTGCCTCATCTATCCAAGTACCTCTACAATGCAAGGCCACACATTCAAGGTGATCCTCTAGAAAGAAATTATCCATACCAGATCAAACAAATCATAACACATCAACCAGCATTGTTGAACATCTCCAATGCACCTATCACCAGTAATTACAACCCTATGAAGATGTTTGACAAAGGCAACCTTTTCACTTCAACAAATGTCGCACCAGGGGATCAACTCAACACATGGTTTGAGATACGATACATGATTTGACACAATGGAGACCATTTCTTCCTAAGGGGGGAGGATTGATCCAAATGGAGATCGATAGCCACCCACCAATTCCAGTAGCTCAAAACAATTATCCTTTTTGGCAGTTTCCTAGCTATTTTTCTACGATTTTTCGGGTCCCAAACTTTCAGGGTTGTTTTGAGGCCCTAAACAACATTTTTTGGTGAGGTGGGGAGTGGTTTTCAATGGCATGAATTTGGCCCAATCTAGAAGATTTAAAGCTTAGATATACCTTTCCAATGGGCTATCGAGCGCCCAAATCGGAGATCGTATGCAAACGTTATGACCGTGGGAAGTTGACTGTTCAACTAACCACCTTGGGGCCACAAAGTTTATGAAGGTTCATATTATAGGGTTATATTTTGCACCTTTAGGGTTCTCTCCCTCATTCTTATTATAAATAGGCCCTTTCGGTCTCATTTTGTATTCATCTTGGCACAAATGAGTGTAGAAGCCACATCTCTTCTCATAGATAGCTACCATCATTCTACTTGTTGTATTTATAGTATGTTCTATACCACCATTTAATAGAATATGTTTTCATTACAATATGTTTGTTTTTATGATTCTATATATGTTCTTTCATTTCATTCTCACATAAATACGAATAAAATCATATAGGGAAAAGTATAACATCTTGAATTCAAAAGGCATGTGATAAACAATAATGGTTGTTAATATTTATAACCCTATTTTTTAGGAAATTGTATTGCGACAAACATAGACATTAAAGTTCCTCACATGACATCAACATTCAAGTCCATGATGTTCCCCATTCCTTTTATTTTCTCTTTGGTAAAAAATAAAAATAGTGGCAAGTAAAACATTAGTTAATATATGTGTCATCTTTGATTTAAAACAAGTAGAGCTTTGCATCCCTCTTAAACATAAAAAAGAAAAACTTCAACAATAAGTCTAATTCATATAGTAATAACAACTATGTTCGTGGATAGATAGTGTTGATTGTACAACATCAGGAGTCATTCTCTGGACATGTGGCTTGTATCAAGTCGAGACTTGTGGTTTGTATCAAGACATATATATATCCTCATATGATTGAGGTGGTGATGCTCGTACTGTAAAGTCTTGTGTTGTATCAATATTGTAGACTTGTGTTGTATCAGGTCAATGATTCTCATAGATGGTACCCTATGAGATGGATATCCAATTATGGAGATGGGCTTATGAGTAATATGAAGTTATGACCCTCATGCGATCATCTAGAGAATGGATACCCATTGAGGTGGACCTCTAGTAATAGAGGTAAATGTTATGTGATATATACTAACCATGGTCATTTGAGATGGATAAAGCTATTAAGTCTCCTCTAGAGACTGATCACCTCATGAGTGAATTATTTTAGCATAAGACTATATGGACATAGAGTAATATAATATGATCATAGCATGTGGAAACTCTTCTCAGTATAATATGATATGATAGATGATTAACACATATTGACCATGCAGAAAAATAACGATAAGCAATAAAGAGAAAATGAGAAAAGAGAATTTGAATTGCCCATGCAAATGCCTGAGTGAATTCAAGTTATAAGGCTATAGTTAAATATGAATGCATCAATCAGTGCCTCATCTAAAGCATCAGTTGAAATATTAATGTATGCATTAAGTTAATAATAGTAAATAAAGTGTTTTGCATGTACGACACTTGAGTTAAAGCACTATGACACTTATGTTTGCTAGTTAACTAAGTGGTCATGCATTCAGTTAGAGATCGAATTCAATCTGATTTCAATTAACTATAAGTCAATTTCCATGATTGAAGGTATGGCGCATTAGTTGTGCATGATGAATATTTCAATCCATGTATTGATTATTCCAAGAAGACAATTGGAAATTGTAATGCATGGGTGCATAATTGGCATGCAACCATTTGCCCTAGTTTACATGGAAGTTGTTTTGGCTTGTTATTAAAGTGATACGCACATGTCAAGTTCATTACAATTGTTACAGTGGATCTCTCTTCTCTATTTCTCTGTGTTCTCTCTTATCAAGCAATCAACTTATGTTGCAAGAGTCATTCTATGCAATCTATCTATTATACTTGGAAGAATTACTAGAGTTTTTCATCCTCTCTGTTATGAGGATTACCCCTAGGGTACATCTTGTCTTATGTGGATGGATGATTTGTGTGGTTGATTTGATTATGAGATTCATATTTTCATTGCTTCATTGATGAAAAAAAATAAAGTTCAAATATCTTCAATTTTGCTCAAACATTAACATATAGATTTTAGTATTCTAAGTCTAGGAGTTGGATCTACACCAATGGTTTTGATCATATGTGAAAGAGAAACAAGAAAAATGCCACCATTGCTTCTATCACTACATACTTCACTTGGCTTGGCTTGGAGAGTAGGGTATTTAGTTGTATCCTATTATATTGTGCAAGATTCCAATTGGGATGATACAACCATGAGCATATTTCTTTAACCAGTGTGGTTCCATTAGGCACCACACCTAGTATACACCCACACCGTTCACATAATCAATGCTTCGAGAGATGGAATCATGAGGTTTCATATCCTTATATGATAGACCTTGCATGTTTTCTCCAAGATCTCCATGTAAATTAATGTAGTATCAAATGTAAATTCTATACTCAATTTTGGAATGTGGTATGAAAGGACAATATTTGATCTTTTATTCCTCTGAAAGGAAGAAAAATGACATAAATCTGAGATCCACTTTTAGGAATTCCCATGCTCCCTGCAAGATGGATAATGGTGTGGGGATTTTGAACAAATCAATTTTCCTTCGAATTAAATTTTTGTTGTAATTAAATTCTATCTAAATAGAATTAATAATTTGTGAACGCCTGTGGAGGTTGAGTGTATGGAAGACCACTTAGAATTTCATCAATTTGAGAGCTCATAAGATTGGAATCAAAATATCAAGATTTCAGTTCCCATGTTGAGGTCAAATATGTTTGATCATTGAGGTTGGAAAAATGCGACAAGTAAGACAAAAATGGGTGAAAACCTATGGATCAATGCAATTGACTACATGGCATATACCTAGTCTTACCTTATCCTATCCATGTTCAAGACAAAGAAAATCAAAGGAATTCCCATGAGCTCGATTACTTTTGTAAGCATAATTCTCTCACTACCTCAACCACCCATTTAGAGCCCAGAATATGTCCTCTTCTATATTCTATGGTTTTCACTACCTCAACCCACCCCCCTCAAATCCTAAAATATGTCCTCTCTCATCTTCTATGGATTTCATTATAATGTCGTAATCACACAATATAAAAACTCATGGATTTGCCACCAGGAGAATTATATGATGAAGGGTGCACAACCATAGGAGTTAGGGAAACATACAAGATCGAGGATCATTTTTTGTGGTCACTCTTATGCTTGTAGTGGGAGGAAACAACACCAATGATCAAATCCAAACTAAATGACAAGAACTTAACATTCCAAATATTGATGTAGAGAAAGCATTGGTGTCCATCCAATAGATCTAAATGGGTGAAAGACTTCCCTAAATCACATCATGGCAAATGCTTTAATAAGGGCATAATAAGGGAAATGCCCTCAGCAATATCAGGACATAAGCATTGATAAGGGAAATGCCTTATAACATAATTAGTAATGATGAAAATGACAACCACACCAATACCCACTTTATGAGTTATCGTGTGGTATGTTAACAAAAAAAATTCTTAATCAATTTAGACATATGTTGTGATTTGAAAATAAGATTACTGTGGTTTTAGTTAAAATTCATAATGTTGGGAAACAAGCGCTACACAACAACATGAGAGACTATAACTAATCCAAATTTATTGCAATTAATTGAAATGTGTTTTTTAAAACATCCTTGTTTACTCTTTTCAACTACAAAACGCCCAAACTAAACAACAGAGTAAGTTAATTAATGGACAAACTCAACGTATTTTGATTTAAAATTATTGCCTAAATATGATAGGAATTTTGCTAAAAGTTATAGTTCCATTGAATTAAGTGGGATCTTTGACTTTGAAAGCTTGTAGATCATTTTAAAACTACCTAAATTGTTGATATTTTGAAAAAATAAGTAAATCAAAGTGGAACTTTAACTTACTTAAAAAAATTAAAAACATTTAAAAAGTTGAATTTATCCACTTATAAACTTATTTCTTTAACAATTTACTAACGATTAAGAAATCTGTGAGATGTAGAACAGTTGCTAGCGGGGTATGGTTAACACACCCCCTAAGCGGAAAGTTTGCCATTTCAAATCCCAAGGATACCAAAAATCCAACCATGTTAAGAGTTGGCGCGGTTAAGGCCGAGTGCGATCCTCGGGTGATTTTGACGGCTTAGATGCCCCTAGTTAGTGGTAACTTATCCAATGACAAACATGCTAGTCAAGGGGTTCTTCCCATTAGACAACAAAAAAACTAACAATTAAGAAACTTATAAACAAATCAATTAAATAAATATTTAAAATAAAATTTTGAAATAAACATTAAGAAATGAAAACTATATAATTTAAAAATTGCATTTATATTGTCCCTTCAACATTTTAGTTCATTTGAAATTATACTCATTTGATATTGCCACTTCAAAATTTTAGCTAAAATTTCTAAATTTCATAATTTAACATGGTTACCACTGCCATGCTATCATTCTAAGTTTTATAATTCAAGATGCTTCCTACTAACCATTATATCACTCTTTTATTTGGTAGATAATGCATGCCCTAGCCATCAGCCTTTATCAAGTGAATAGTGTTTTTCCCTAGCCAAACTTGGGAATTTTTAATTTTCATGGTTCAACATAGTTCTCACCACCCATGTTATCGCTCTTTGTTTGGTGGATAATTTTTTCTCTAATCGACTTCGACCTATGGTGTAAAATGAGGATATATTAGAAGGCTTGTACAAATATTGTAACATACTTGTGTTTTTGCTTTTAAGGACTATTTTGATGCTATTTCTTCAATTGATTCCATAGGGATACAACGAATGCTTATTCATAGGGATACAACAAATGCTTATTCAGCAAGATGTATGGAAGTATCATGGCATAATTGAATGAGTAAACATCAAGAGAATCTCGTGGTAAGAAATGTGTGCCCTTCAAGACTTTTCTTTCATAAAAAAAATACAACCATATATTATAATAAGGCTGTATCAAGAGATCAACGGAATAAGTGCAAAAAGGAATTGCCCAACATTCCAAAATTAGTCTAAAGACTTACAATATCAACCATAATGTAAACAAGTATTACGAGCATAAACATAAGCTGAATGAAAAACAAAGATATTCCAACCATAATGTAAACAAGTATTACGAGCTTAAACATAAGCTGAGTGAAAAACAAAGATATTCTGAGAAACAGAGATATTCTGTCACCCAACTACCAAGTCAAACAGCCAGGATACAAAAATGACAAAACCATATCCATCGTCCAGAAGTAACCAAAAAGTCGATCAATACAAAGCCGCGGCAGACAAATACTCTAGCCGACAAAGAGCCACCAACAAACCATTAGAGACAAATCTGCACTCCTTCCTAAACCAGAGTGTCATGAGCAAATTCCTTCCAATGGATCTCGCAAGGGACAAGACCAACAACTTGTTTGGACAACAAGTCCACATGTGTGTTATATTCCCTATACACATGAAGAATGGTAAGAGAAGGACTCACATCCAAGAAGGTTTATTGTTATATTAATATATTGAGTGAGGATTTGTATAAAAGTTTTTAAATGAAAAGCTCGATGTATAGCATCTTAATATTTTGAGTGAGAATTTGTTTAAATAATTATTAATGAAAAATTTAGTGTACACACAGTACAATTCAATTTCATTGGAAATGGATAAATTGTGCAATGGTTATTATGACAATTAGATGTATATTAAAAATTAATAATTTTGATTTTGTTTTTATTAAATATATTTTGTTAATGGTTATTATGACAATTAGATGTATATTAAAAATTAATAATTTTGATTTTTTTTTATTAAATATATTTTGTTTTTGAGTTAGTATGGTTTAATTGTTTAACATTAAGGATATTATTTAAATTTTAAAATAAAAATAGATGAAAAAAAAATGCATAGGTTCTTAGCAAATTTATGAAATTTGAATTCTGAGACATGGATCAAAATTACTTGATTCTTAACAAGTTCTTATTTTTTAGATAAAGTAGAAGGGGATGAAAGTTTGAAACAATTTTATGTTGTGATATTTGGAACAACGGATCCATCATAACCATGCCATTTGTCATAAAGTACGATATAATGTCTACCTTTTAATAATAATAATATTAAGTACCATGAACCTTGACATTTTATGTATTAATAATATGAACCTTGACATTTTATGTATTGATAATAAGTACGAGGTACCTTGGCATCTTATGTATTAGTAAAACATCTTCAATAATTTGGTTTTTAAATGATTTTTTATTTATTTAAAAATAACATAAAGTGCTGTTTAAATGGTTATTTATTAACTTAATAAAAATATAAAGCACTTTGTAAATTTGGATAAAAATACACTACTTTATATCTCTGTATTTTTCTGTACATCCCGAGATTTGTATTGATGTGATGTGTAATACATTATTTTAGGTTTATGTATCTTTGTTTTTCAAGTCTATGTATCTTTGTTTTTTGTTTTTTAACTATAATGAAAGGGGGCTCTTAAAAAGTAAATGTCTTGTGTAAGATTCAAACTTGGGTGGGGAGCGCAATAACCAAATCTCCCAACCACCTGAGTTACGCTCCATGTACTATATATATATATATATATATATATATAAGAAAAAATGTATAAAGTTTATCTAGTAGAGTAGCCATTAGAGTTGTTCAAAGAGTTTTCTATCAAAAGATACTATGAAACTAGGGGTTAGCATCAAACAAAACATTTAACATAGCAACTAACAGAGAGAATAAAAACTATTAATCCTCAAAGGCTCGGGTGTATGACCAGGGAAAAATGACAGTTAAGATGTCTAAAGATTGATTTAAGTCAAAACCATACTGAAAAATGAAACCTAGTTGCCATAATGATAAGTCTAATTCTGAATGTTAATGGGTTGAGTCTTGCAGTCAAGAGATGAGGTCGTTTCTTTCTTTACGCTTGATGGCTTGCCTTGAGGAGAGAAATTTGGATGCATGCATAAAATGAAGCCGTTTTGCTGCGGCAAGGAGTCATTTTGCTATAGACTTTGTTGTTGAGCTCTTTGGCCAGAGTGTTCAACTTGGTGTCTCGGTCCATCTATGCCTTTGCCATTAGCTTGGTCCAATTCTCCAACCTATCTGGCATGTCTGCTAAGCTCAACCCCAAATTGTCTATTTGAAGCATCCTAGTGATGCTACCTAGAATTGATCGAGTCTAAAGGACCTTCATACACCATAGCAAACTGAGAGTTTTGGTATAACGAGTCTTGTGGGTGTGGGTGGGGCTCGAATCTTCCATGAGGCACCCTAAGTTTGTGATGAGTTCCTCTAGCTCTGGTTGTTGCAAATTTCTCTACCAACAAGATTCCATATCATTCACGCGACGTATTGCCTCTGGATGCACCACACCAAAGAAGTCTACTCTCGCTCACTCCTACTCTACTATGACCCGTGACATATGGGAGTGACTAGTGCCTACAAGGTGCTTTCGCTCTGTCTTCTTGCTTCAAACCATGTCTTCAACACCATTCTATCTTCTAGGAATGATACAAGTCTAGGAGTTGTGGTCGCCTACCAATTCACCACCTACCCAATTCTGCAAGGTAAGGAACAACTGTAAGTTGAATATTATGTCTGCTAGGTTGAGGAATTTTTTCAAGCCCTTTCATCATGCGAAGAGTTTGGGAGTCCTTTTCTTGGACAAAGATCCGGGTACATGCAAGCACAATAATTTCATGATGATTTTTCGCTAGTTGATTTGAGTTGAGGTGGTAGCACCACATGTGGGTTTGAAAGAGCTCATACATGGTGAGCTCTCACCTCTTGGCACCCGCCGTAGGGGGTTAAGTTTTTAATTAATTATGTAGAGAAAACTTTGATATTCCTTTACTTGAAGTCCAAATCGATGTTGATTCCCTAAAAAAGTGGTTGAATGTTCTAGAAGGGTATTTATCTGTCCACAATTTTTCCAGATGGGAAAAGATCACCTTTGTGCTCCTCAAGGTTGTCCCCCATGTAAAAAAATGGTGGGAAACTTATTGGGAGCAAAACTCATCAGAGGAGTCTGGAATGTTTGAGAGAAATCCCACTTGGGCCTCTTTCATATATGTTGTCAAGGAACAATATTACCCTGTGGGAAGTTATGATGACCAATACACCAAATGGACCATTCTATGTCAAGAGAGGGATCAGACAGTGTCGGAGTACACCAACAACTTTCATACCTTGCGTACAAAGTTGGGCATCAAGGACTCCAAGCGGCACATGGTACTAAAATATCATAGTGGCCTACATCAGTACATCTGAACCGAGATGGACTTCCTTGACATCTCTTCAATTGGATCTACCTATCGGTATGCTTTCAAAATCAAGGAGAAACTTCGTCAAAAGAACAAGCAAGACTTTGGATGTGCAAACCCGCTGTAGAAGCAAGGTAAGGGAAACCCTGGCCCGCAGAACACGGACAAGGAAAGGGAAACTAGTCCACGCCACAAGTAAAGACAGGGAATGGAAAGACAAAGAAGGATATCGAGAAGTGATATGAGTTCCAAAGAAGCCCTTGGAACAACATTGATGAATGTCTCTCAAAGTAGTCATTGGTGGCCGAGATAAAATATTCAGAATCAGATCCCGATTCTGATTCAAAACCCAATGTCACGGTGTGGACCAGGGGAAGCAAATAATTGATGCAGAAGGCAGCAGAACCTAGTGTCATTATTGCTATCACATAGATTCAACCATAGGAACTTGAAGAGTCAGAGGAAGAGGATCGCCTCTTCCACTCACAAATGTGGGTGAAGGGAATCCCACTACATTTTGTTGTTGACAACGACAGCCAAAAGAACTCGATCTCAGCCGAAATCATCAAGAGATTGGAGCTTTTGACAGCATTAAAACCATATCCATACAACATCGGTTGGGTAATCCAAGGACAAGGTATCCACATTAGGAAACAATGCCACCTACCATATGGAATCAAGCCTTTCAAAGACAGGGTACTGTGTGATGTGGCCCCACTTGAAGCTGTGATGTTCATTTAGGATAGCCATATATGTGGAATCGTCATGTAGTATATGATTCACGACCTCGTAGCGTCATTGTCAATTTAGGAGGACAACTCTATTGGATACCAGAGATAGTTGTACCTACCATAGTCTCGCAGGGCAGGAGGATATCGAGCTCACACTGGGAAATTATCCCTCTTCACAATTGCCTCTGAAGGAGAACATCAAATCATAGATACTTTCACAACCTCTGCACAGGGTGTCTTTGCTCAACATAAATAGGAAGAACACAAAGTCATTGTTGCCTCATCTATCCGATTACCTCTACGGTGCAAGGCCACACATTCAAGGTGCTCCTCTAGAAAGAAATCATCCATACCAGATCAAACAAAGGATAACACATCAACCAACATTATTGACCAACTCTAGCGCACCTATCACCTGTAATTACAACCCTCTGAAGATGTCTAAGAAAGGAAACCTTTTAACTTCAACAAATGTCACACTAGGAGATCAAATCAACACACGGTTCGAGATATGATACATGATTTGACACAATGAAGACCATTGCTTCCAAAGGGGGGAGGATTGATCTAGATGGATATCGGTGGCCACCCACCTATTCCACTGTCTCAAAGCAATTGTCCATTTTGGCAGTTTCCTAGTTATTTTTCTACAATTTTTTGGGTCCCAAACTTTTAGGATTGTTTTGAGGCCCTAAACGACATATTTTGGTGATTCAAGGGGGGGTGGGGGGGTGTTGGCATGGGTTTTGGGGTAAGTGAGTTGCGCAGCACCGTGGAGGTTGCACAAGCTCATGCGACACCGCGATGGGNTTATGCATATTTTTGTATCGGTTGACCACATTTTGTGGATATAGGTCATTAGTGGTTAAATCAGTTAGGAGTTAGTTAGAAGTGGACCTTCAATATAAAGGCGCAAGCCTATATATAGATTAGAATTGCAATTGTAAAGATGGAAATACATAAGAGATGTGTATGAGATGAGACTGAAGTGAGAAACTGAATCTTTTGTGATTTATAAGCGAATCTGAGGATTGATCTTTCTCTTGATGTGGAGGAAGATGACTGTTGTTTTGGATCTGTTGCGATGAAAGTAATATGATATGACGGATATTGAGCCGAATCACTATTTTCCTTGTTTCTCTTTCATATGTTGTGATTTCTTTTCCTAGCTTTATCTGTTGCGATGGTTCTGTTTTATGAATGATGAATGCCATACTGTTGCGATGAATAGTTAAACGATGCAATCTGTTAGATCTGTGATTGTAATAATAGATATGTGATGAATCCTACGGTATCTGATAAATGACTTGGTTAGATCTGATAGCTACGTTAATAAATCGTTGATTCCCCAATCCTCCTCCTTACTGTCGGAAACTTGGTTCCGACAGCTCTCCCTCGAACATCTCGGGTGAGATTTCATCCACTCTGAGGGTGTTTCTAGGCAAGGTAAAACATGTCTGGGTCGGTGCTCAGGGAGATCGCGCTAGTTGGGAATCGACATAGTGAGAATCCTTGTCGATGAGGCTTTGTTGGTGGATTTTGGCCAATAGGGGGAGAATGGTTTCCAATGGCATAAATTTGGCCCCATATGGAATATTTAAAGCTCAGATAGACCTTTCCAATGGCCTATCGAGCACCCAATTCAGAGATCGTATGCAAAAGTTATGACCCTAGGAAGTTGATTGTTTAACTAGCCACCTTGGGGCCACAAAGTTTATGAAGGTTCATATTATATGGTTATGTTTTGGACCATTAGGGTTCTCACCCTCATTCTTATTATAAATAGGCCCTTTTAGCCTCATTTTGTATTCATCTTGGCACAGATGAGCGTAGCATCCATATCTCTTCTCATAGATAGCTACCATCATTCTAGTTGTTGTATTTATAGTCTGTTCTATACCGCCGTTTAATAGAATATGTTTTTATTGTATCTATGTTTTCATTACAATATGTTTGTGATTCTATATATGTTCTTTCATTCCGTTCTCACATAAATAGGAGTAAAATCCTATAGGGAAAAGTATAGCATCTTGAATTCAAAATGCATGTGATAAACAATAATGATTGTTAATATTTAGAACCCTATTTTTTAGGAAATTGTATTGCGTCAAACATAGACATTAAAGTTCCTCACATGACATCAACATTCAAGTCCATTATGTTCCCCATTCCTTTTATTTTCTCTTTGGTAAACAATAAAAATAGTGGCAAGTAAAACATTAGTTAATATAAGTGTCATCTTTGATTTAAATCAAGTAGAGCTTTGCATCCCTCTTAAACATAAAAAAAGAAAAACTTCAACAATAAGTCTAATTCATATAGTCATAACAACTATGTTCGTGGATAGATAGTGTTGATTGTACAACATTAGGAGTCATTCTCTGGACATGTGGTTTGTATCAAGTCAGGACTTGTGGTTTGTATCAAGACATATATATATCCTTATATGATTGAGGTGGTGATACTCGTACGGTAAAGTCTTGTGCTGTATCAATATTGTAGACTTGTGTTGTATCAGGTCAATGATTCTCATAGACGGTACCCTATGAGATGGATCTCCTATTACGGAGATGGGCTTATGAGTAATATGAAGTTATGATCCTCATGCGATCATTCAGAGAATGGATACCAATTGAGGTGGACCTCTAGTAATAGAGGTAAATGTTATGTGATATATTACTAACCATGGTCATTTGAGATGGATAAAGCTATTAAGTCTCCCCTAGAGACTTATCACCTGAGGAGTGAATTAATTTAGCATATGACTATATGGACCAAGAGTAATATAATATGATCATGGCATGTGGCAATTCTTCTGAGTATAATATGATATGATAGATGATTAAGTTAACACATATTGACCATGCAAAAAAATAAAGAGAAAATGAGAAAAGAGAATTTGAATTGCCCATGCAAATGTCTGAGTGAACTCAAGTTATAAAGCTGTAGTTAAATACGAATTCCTCAATCAATGCCTCAGTTAAAGCATCAGCTGAAATATTAATGTATGCATTAAGTTAATAATAGTAAATAAATTGTTTTTCATGTACGACACTTGAGTTAAAGAACTATGACACTTATGTTTTCTAGTTAACTAAGTGGTCATGCATTCAGTTAGAGGTTGAGTTCACTCCGATTTCAGTTAACTATAAGTCAATTTCCATGATTGAAGGTATGGCGCATTAGTTGTGCATGATGAATATTTCAATGCATGTATTGATTATTCCAAGAAGACAATTGGAAATTGTAATGCATGGGTGCATAATTGGCATGCAACCATTTGCCCTAGTTTACATGGAAGTTGTTTTGGCTTGTTATTAAAGTGATAAGCACATGTCAAGTTCATTACAATTGTTACAGTGGATCTCTCTTCTCTATTGCTCTTCGTTCTTTCTTATCAGGAAATCAACTTATGTTGTAAAAGACATTCTATGCAATCTATCTATTATACTTTGAAGAATCGCTTGATTTTTTCATCCTCTCTATTATGAGGATTTCCCCTAGGGTACATCTTGTCTTATGTGGATGGATGATTTGTGTGGTTGATTTGATTATGAGATTCATATGTTCATTGTTTCATTGATAATAAAAAATATTAAAGTTCAAAGATCTTTAATTTTGCTCAAAAATTAACAGATAGATTGTAGTATTCTAGGTCTAGGGGTTGGATCTCCACCTATGGTTTTGATCGTATGTGAAAGAGAAACAAATCTCTACACACTTCACTTGGCTTGGCTTGGAGGGTAGGGTATTTAGTTGTATCCTATTATATTGACATATTGTGAAAGATGCCAATTGGGATGATACAACCATGACCATATTTCTTTAATCCTTGTGGTTCCATTAGGCACGACAACTAGTATAGACCCACATAGTTCACATAAGCAACACTTCGAGAGATGGAATCATGAGTTTCATATCCTTATATGATAGACCTTGCATGTTTTCTCCAAGATCTCCATGTAAATTAATGCAGTATCAAATGTAAATTCTCCACTCAATTTTGGAATGTGGTATGAAAGGACAATATTTGATCTCTTATTCCTCTGAAAGGAAGAAAAATGACATAAATCTGAGATCCACTTTTAGGAATTCCCATGCTCCCTACAATATGGATAATGGTCTGGGGATTTTAAACAAATCATTTTTGCTTCGAATCAAATTTTTGTTTTAATTAAATTCTATGTAAATAGAATTGATAATTTTTGAATGTCTGCGGAGGTTGAGTGTATGGAAGACCACTTAGAATTTCATCAATTTTAGGTTTCATAAGTTTGGAATAAAAATATCAATATTTCATTTCCCATGTTGAGGTCAAATATGTGTGATCATCGAGGTTGGAAAAATGGGACAAGTAAGAAAAAAATGGGTGAAAACCTATGGATCAATACAATTGACTACAAAGCATATACATGGTCTTACCTTATCCTATACATGTTGAAGGAAAAGAAAATCAAAGGAATTGCCATGAGCTTGATTACTTTTGTAAGCATAATTCTCTCACTACCTCAACCACCCTTTTAGAGCCCAAAATATGTCCTCTTCTATATTCTATGGATTTCACTACCTCAACCCACCCCCCTCAAAGCCTAAAATATGCCCTCTCTCATCTTCTATGGATTTCATTATAATGTTGTAATCATACAATATAGAAACTCATGGATTTCCAACCAAGCCAATTAGATGATGGGGGTGTGCAACCATAGGAATTAGGGAAACATAAAGGATCAGGGATCATTTTTGGTGGTCACTCTTATGCTTGTAGTGGGAGGAAACAACACCAATGATCAAATCCAAACTAAATGACAAGAACATGGCATTCCAAATATTGATGTAGAGAAAGCATTGATGGCCATCCAATACATCTAAATGGGTGAAACATTTCCATAAATCACATCATGGCATATGCTTTAATAAGGGCCTAATAAAGGAAATGCCCTCAGCAATATCAAGACATATGCATTGATAAGGGAAATGCCTTATAACATAATTAGTAATGATGAAAATGACTACCATACCAATACCCACTCTATAAGTTATCGTGTGGTATGTTAAAAAAAAAAGTTCTTAATCAATTTAGACATATGTTGTGATTTGAAAATAAAATTACTGTGGTTTTAGTTAAAATTCATAATGTTGGGAAACAAACACTACACAACACCATGAGAGACTGTAACTAATCCAATTTATTGCAATTAATTCAAATGTGTTTTTTAAAACATCATTGTTTACTCTTTTCAACTACAAAACCCCCAAACTAAACAATGGAGTAAGTTAATTAATGGACAAACTCAACGTCTTTTGATTTAAAATTATTGCCTAAATATGATAGGAATTTTGCTAAAAGTTATACTTCCATTGAATTAAGTGGGAACTTTGACTTTGGAAGTTTGTGGATCATTTTAAAACTACCTAAATTGTTGATATTTTGAAAAAATAAGTAAATCAAAGTGGAACTTTAACTTGTTTAAAAAAAAATTAAAAACATTTAAAAAGTTGAATTTATCCACTTATAAACTTATTTCTTTAACAATTAACTAACGATTAAGAAATCCGTGAGATGTAGAACAGTTGGTGGCGGGGTATGGTTAAGACACCCCCTAAGCGGAAAGGTCGTCGGTTCGAATCCCACGGACACCAAAATTCCAACCATGTTAAGGGTTGGTGCGGTCGAGGCCGGGTGCGATCCTCGGTTGTTTTTGATGGCTTAGATGCCCCTGGTTCGTGGTAACTTAGCCAATAACAATCCTGCTAATCAGGGGGTTCTTCCCATTAGACAACAAAAAAACTAACGATTAAGAAATTTATAAACAAATCAATTAAATAAACATTTAAAATAAAATTTTGAAATAAACATTTAAAATAAAATTTTGAAATAAACATTAAGAAATGAAAACTATATAATTAAAAAATTACATTTACATTGTCCCTTCAACATTTTAGTTCATTTGAAATTATACTCATTTGATATTGCTTCAACATTTTAGTTCATTTGAAATTATACTCATTTGATATTGCCACTTCAAAATTTTAACTGAAATTTCTAAATTTCATAATTTGACATGGTTCCCACTGCCATGCTATCATTCTAAGTTTTATAATTCAAGATGCTTCCTACTAACCATTATATCACTATTTTATTTGGTCCATAATGCGTTCTCTAGCCATCACCCTTTATCAAGTGAATAGTGTTTTGCCCAAGCCAACTTTGGAATTTTTAAATTTCATGGTTCAAACATAGTTGTCACAACTCATGTTATCGCTCTTTGTTTGGTGGATAATTTTTTCTCTAATCAACTTCGACCTATGGTGTAAAATGAGGATATATTACAAGGCATGTACAAATATTGTAACATACTTATGTTTTTGCTTTTAAGGACTATTTTGATGCTATTTCTTTGATTGATTCCATAGGGATACAACGAATGCTTATTAAGCAAGATGCATGGAAGTATCATTGCACAATTGAATGACTAAACATCAAGAGAATCTCATGGTAAGAAATGTGTGCCCTTCAAGAAGGTTCAAGGTTTATTGGTATATTAATATTTTGAGTGAGGATTTGTATAAAAGTTTTTAAATGAAAAGCTTGATGTATAGCATATTAACATTTTGAGTGAGAATTTGTTTAAATAATCATTAATGAAAAACTTAGTGTACACATGGTACAATTCAATTTGATTGGAAATGGATATAATTTTGCAATGGTTATGACGATTAAATGTATATTAAAAATTAATAATTTTGTTTTTGTTTTTATTAAATATATTTTGTTTTTGAGTTAGTATGGTTTAATTGTTTAATGTTAAGGATATTATTTAAATTTTAAAATTAAAAATAGATGAAAAAAAGAATGCACCTATGTTGTCAAAATAGGTTCTTAGCAAAGGATAAATTACATGGTGATCAATAAATTTATGAAATTTGAATCGTGATACATAGATCAAAATTACTTGATTCTTACTAAGTTCTTACTTAGATAAAGTAGAAGGGGGTGAAAGTTTGAAACATAGATCATGTTAATGACATGTCCTTGTAAATCATCGATACTTTCAATTTCAATTTAAAGCTTATAAGAAACAATATGGAACACTTATAAACATTAAAAAAAAACTTTGCCATGTATTAATTATAATAATTTATTACATATATAATTATAATAAAAATTTATTTTTATAATAATAATATTAATAAAAAAAACTATATTCACTAATTTTTAAAAGTTTTTAGGATAAATTGGTAAAAGTAGAGATAAGTACATCAATATAATATTGAAAAATAAGATTAGTACAATGACTCATTTTATGAAATATCTTATTCATTAAAAAATAAAAAAATAAAGATATAATATTATATATATATATATATGAAGACTTAATAATATTTTAATAATATTTTATACATATATGTGGAGACTTAATTACCTAAACATTCCTATCATTATTAGCATTACTAATTATATAAAAGAAAGGTTGAAAATTATACATATAACGAAAACTATTTCTTAAACTATTATATAAAAGAAAGAAAGGTATTGTTCTCTTCTTTAAACCGTATTAGAGAAGATGTGCTGTTTAAAGAGGTTGCACATCACAATGTTGAATTGCTAAGGGTTGGTGAGCATTGTTAAGAAAAAGTTAAGGTGATTTGTGATTAACCAACTATGTTTGCATTTGGATAAATTCAATTTCATGTTATGATATTTGGAACAACGGATCCATCATTTTAATAATAATAATAAGTACTATGAACCTTGACATTTTATGCATTAATAATATGAACCTTGACATTTTATGTATTGATAATAAGTACGAGGTACCTTGACATCTTATGCATTAGCAAAACATCTTCAATAATTTGGTTTTTAAATAATTTTTTATTTATTTAAAAATAACATAAAGTGCTGTTTAAATGGTTATTTATTAACTTAATAAAAATATAAAGCACTTTGTAAATTTGGATAAAAATACACTACTTTATATCTGTGTATTTTTCTGTACATCCCGAGATCTGTCTTGATATGATGTGTAATACATTATTTTAGGTCTATGTATCTTTGTTTTTTATAAATTTTTCTATACACCCCAAGATCCATATAGAAGAGACGTTCATTAATGTGATGTTTAACTGAGATAAAATAAGGCGAATAATTTTAAAAAAAAGTAAGTCTATTTTATTACTTGAAATAGAAGAGATTTATTAATTTCTACTCAATCATATATATGAGAAAACGACTATTATACTTTTTAGTTTAATTAAATTCTGAATCAATGACAATTCTAATGTGTAAGCTAAATTCCAACTATTGTAAAAAATAATAATATAACATTAAATAGCTTTATAATTTATTAAATAAATTAAATGATTTAATCTTTAATATAATTAAATAAAATCATATCCCAATAATCAACTTTTTACTCTGTTCTTTTTTCAATTAAATAATCAACCTAATTTTATTTATTGGGGTGTTTTTTAACTAAATAATTAACTATAATGAAAATATCTATTATATACGGGGGTTTGTAAGGAATAAATGTCCCCTACAAGATTCGATCCCGGGTGAGGAGCGCAATAACCAAATCTCCCAACCACCTAAGCTACACCCCATAGACTATATATATATATATATATATATATATATATATATATGAAAAAATTGTATAAAGTTTATTAGTAGAGTAGCCATTAAAGTTGTTCAAAATTTTTTCTATCAAAAGATACTATGAAACTAGGGGTTAGCATCAAACAAAACATTTACCACGACAACTAAGAGAGAGAATAAAAACTATTAATCCTCACGGGCTCGGGTGCATGACGAGGAAATGACAGTTAATATGTCTAAAGATTGATTTAAGTCAAAACCATACTGAAAAATGAAACTTGGTTGCCATAATGATAAGTCTGATTATGAATGTTAATGGGTTGAGTCTTGCAATCAAGAGATGAGGTTGTTTCTTTCTTTACGCTTGATGGCTTGCCTTGAGGAGGGAAATTTGGATGCCTGCATAAAATAAAGTCATTTTGTTGCGGCAAGGGAGTCATTTTGCTAAAGACTTTGTTGCTAAGCTCTTTGGCCAGAGTGTTCAACTTGGTGTCTGGGTCCATCTGTGCCTTCGCCATTAGCTTGGTCCAATTCTCCAACCTATTTGGCATGTCTGCTAAGCTCAACCCCTCATTGCCTATTTGAAGCATCCTAGTGATGCTACCTAAAATTGATCGAGTCTAAAGCACCTTCATACACCATAACAAACTGAGAGTTTTGGTATAACCCTAGGAAGTTATGACCCTAGGAAGTTGATTGTTTAACTAGCCACCTTGGGGCCACAAAATTTATGAAGGTTCATATTATATGGTTATGTTTTGGACCATTAAGGTTCTCACCCTCATTCTTATTATAAATAGGCCCTTTCAACCTCATTTTGTATTCATCTTGGCACAGATGAGCGTAGTAGCCATATCTCTTCTCAAAGATAGCTACCATCATTCTAGTTGTTGTATTTATAGTCTGTTCTATACCGCCATTTAATAGAATATGTTTTTATTGTATCTATGTTTTCATTACAATATGTTTGTGATTCTATATATGTTCTTTCATTTTGTTCTCACATAAATATGAGTAAAATCATATAGGGAAAAGTATAGCATCTTGAATTCAAAATGCATGTGATAAACAATAATGATTGTTAATATTTAGAACCCTATTTTTTAGGAAATTGTATTGAGTCAAACATAGACATTAAAGTTCCTCACATGACATCAACATTCAAGTCCATTATGTTCCCCATTCCTTTTATCTTCTCTTTGGTAAACAGTAAAAATAGTGGCAAGTAAAACATTAGTTAATATATGTGTCATCTTTGATTTAAATCAAGTAGAGCTTTGCATCCCTCTTAAACATAAAAAAGAAAAACTTCAACAATAAGTCTAATTCATATAGTCATAACAACTATGTTCGTGGATAGATAGTGTTGATTGTACAACATCAGGAGTTATTCTTTGGACATGTGGTTTGTATCAAGTCAGGACTTATGGTTTGTATCAAGACATATATATATCCTTATATGATTGAGGTGGTGATGCTCGTACTGTAAAGTCTTGTGCTGTATCAATATTGTAGACTTGTGTTGTATTAGGTCAATGATTCTCATAGACGGTACCCTATGAGATGGATCTCCTATTACAGAGATGGGCTTATGAGTAATATGAAGTTATGATCCTCATGCGATCATCCAGAGAATGGATACCCATTGAGGTGGACCTCTAGTAATAGAGGTAAATGTTATGTGATATATTACTAACCATGGTCATTTGAGATGGATAAAGCTATTAAGTCTCCTCTAGAGACTGATCACCTTAGGAGTGAATTAATTTAGCATATGACTATATAGACCGAGAGTAATATAATATGATCATGGCATGTGGCAATTCTTCTGAGTATAATATGATATGATAGATGATTAAGTTAACACATATTGACCATGCAAAAAAATAAAGAGATAAGCAATAAAGAGAAAATGAGAAAAGAGAATTTGAATTGCCCATGTAAATGTCTAAGTGAACTCAAGTTATAAAGCTGTAGTTAAATATGAATGCCTCAATCAGTGCCTTAGTTAAAGCATCAGCTGAAATATTAATGTATGCATTAAGTTAATAATAGTAAATAAATTGTTTTTCATGTACAACACTTGAGTTAACGCAGTATGACACTTATGTTTGCTAGTTAACTAAGTGGTCATGCATTCAGTTAGAGATTGAGTTCACTCCGATTTCAATTAACTGTAAGTCAATTTCCATGATTGAAGGTATGGCGCATTAGTTGTGCATGATGAATATTTCAATGCATGTATTGATTATTCCAAGTAGACAATTGGAAATTGTAATGCATGGGTGCATAATTGGCCTACAACCATTTGCCCTAGTTTACATGGAAGTTGTTTTGGCTTGTTATTAAAGTGATAAGCACATGTCAAGTTCATTACAATTGTTATAGTGGATCTCTCTTCTCTATTGCTCTTTGTTCTATCTTATCAGGAAATCACCTTATGTTGTAAAAGTCATTCTATGCAATCTATCTATTATACTTTGAAGAATCGCTCGATTTTTTCATCCTCTCTATTATGAGGATTTCCCCCAGGGTACATCTTGTCTTATGTGGATGGATGATTTGTGTGGTTGATTTGATTATGAGATTCATATGTTCATTGCTTCATTGATAATAAAAAAATTAAAGTTCAAAGATCTTTAATTTTGCTCAAAAATTAATAGACAGATTGTAGTATTCTAGGTCTAGGGGTTGGATCTCCACCTATGGTTTTGATCGTATGTGAAAGAGAAACAATAAAAACACCACCATTGCTTCTATCTCTACACACTTCACTTGGCTTGGCTTGGAGGGTAGGGTATTTAGTTGTATCCTATTATATTGACATATTGTGCAAGATGCCAATTGGGATGATACAACCATGACCATATTTCTTTACTCCTTGTGGTTCCATTAGGCACCACACCTAGTATAGACCCACATAGTTCACATAAGCAACACTTCGAGAGATGGAATCATGAGTTTCATATCCTTATATGATAGACCTTGCATGTTTTCTCCAAGATCTCCATGTAAATTAATGCAGTATCAAATGTAAATTCTCCACTCAATTTTGGAATGTGGTATGAAAGGACAATATTTGATCTTTTATTCCTCTGAAAGGAAGAAAAATGACATAAATCTGAGATCCACTTTTAGGAATTCCCATGCTCCCTGCAAGATGGATAGTGGTGTGGGGATTTTAAACAAATCATTTTTGCTTTGAATCAGATTTTTGTGTTAATTAAATTCTATGTAAATAGAATTGATAATTTTTGAACGTCTGCGGAGGTTGAGTGTATGGAAGACCACTTAGAATTTCATCAATTTGAGGTTTCATAAGTTTGGAATCAAAATATCAATATTTCAGTTCCCATGTTGAGGTCAAATATGTGTGATCATCGAGGTTGGAAAAATGGGACAAGTAAGACAAAAATGGGTGAAAACCTATGGATCAATGCAATTGACTACAAAGCATATACATAGTCTTACCTTATCCTATACATGTTGAAGACAAAGAAAATCAAAGGAATTTCCATGAGCTTGATTACTTTTGTAAGCATAATTCTCTCGCTACCTCAACCACCCTTTTAGAGACCAAAATATGTCCTCTTCTATATTCTATGGATTTCACTACCTCAACCCACCCCCCTCAAAGCCTAAAATATGCCCTCTCTCATCTTCTATGGATTTCATTATAATGTCGTAATCATACAATATAGAAACTCATGGATTTTCCACCAAGCGAATTAGATGATGGGGGTGTACAACCATAGGAATTAGGGAAACATAAAGGATCATGGATCATTTTTGGTGGTCACTCTTATGCTTGTAGTGGGAGGAAACAACACCAATGATCAAATCCAAACTAAATGACAAGAACATGACATTCCAAATATTGATGTAGAGAAAGCATTGATGGCCATCCAATAGATCTAAATGGGTGAAACATTTCCATAAATCACATCATGGAATATGCTTTAATAAGGGCCTAATAAAGGAAATTCCCTCATCAATATCAAGACATAAGCATTGATAAGGGAAATGCCTTATAACATAATTAGTAATGATGAAAATGACTACCATACCAATACCCACTCTATAAGCTATCGTGTGGTATGTTAACAAAAAAAGTTCTTAATCAATTTAGACATATGTTGTGATTTGAAAATAAAATTATTGTGGTTTTAGTTAAAATTCATAATGTTGGGAAACAAACACTACACTACACCATGAGAGACTGTAACTAATCCAAATTATTGCAATTAATTCAAATGTGTTTTTTAAAACATCATTGTTTACTCTTTTCAACTACAAAACCCCCAAACTAAACAATGGAGTAAGTTAATTAATGGACAAACTCAACGCCTTTTGATTTAAAATTATTGCCTAAATATGATAGGAATTTTGCTAAAAGTTATACTTCCATTGAATTAAGTGGGAACTTTGACTTTGGAAGTTTGTGGATTATTTTAAAACTACCTAAATTGTTGATATTTTGAAAAAATAAGTAAATCAAAGTGGAACTTTAACTTGTTTAAAAAAAAATTAAAAACATTTAAAAAGTTGAATTTATCCACTTATAAACTTATTTCTTTAACAATTAACTAATGATTAAGAAATCCGTGAGATGTAGAACATTTGGTGGGGGGGTATGGTTAAGACACCCCCTAAGTGGAAAGGCCGTCGGTTCGAATCCCACGGATACCAAAATTCCAACCATGTTAAGGGTTGGTGCGGTCCAGGTTGGGTGCGATCCTCGGGTGTTTTTGATGGCTTAGATGCCCCTGGTTCGTGGTAACTTAGCCAATAACAATCCTGCTAATCAGGGGGTTCTTCCCATTAGACAACAAAAAAACTAACGA
>LPNX010454422.1:62929-150866 GCA_001517045.1 Pseudotsuga menziesii
TCAAGAGATGAGGCTGTTTCTTTCTTTACGCTTGATGGCTTTCCTTGAGGAGAGAAATTTGGATGCCTGCATAAAATGAAGTCATTTTGTTGCGGCAAGGGAGTCATTTTGCTAAAGACTTTGTTGTTGAGCTCTTTGGCCAGAGTGTTCAACTTGGTGTCTGGGTCCATCTGTGCTTTCGCCATTAGCTTGGTCCAATTCTCCAACCTATCTGGCATGTCTGCTAAGCTCAACCCCTCATTGTCTATTTGAAGCATCCTAGTGATGCTACCTAAAATTGATTGAGTCTAAAGCACCTTCATACACCATAGCAAACTGAGAGTTTTGGTATAACGAGTCTTGTGGGTGTGGGTGGAGCTCAAATCTTCCATGAGGCGCCCTAAGTTTGTGATGAGTTCCTCTAGCTCTGGTTGTTGCAAATTTCTCTACTAACAAGATTCCATATCATTCATGCGACGTATTCCCTCTGGATGCACCACACCAAAGAAGTCTACTCTCGCTCACTCCTACTCTACTATGACCCGTGACATATGGGAGCGACTAGTGCCTACAAGGTGCTTTTGCTCTGTCTTCTTGCTTCGAGCCATGTCTTCAACACCATTTTATCTTCTAGGAATGAGACAAGTCTAGGAGTTGCGGTTGCCTACCAATTCACCACCTACCCAATTATGCAAGGTAAGGAACAACTGTAAGTTGAATATTATGTCTGCTAGGTTGAGGAGTTTTTCAAGCCCTTTAATCATGCGAAGAGTTTGGGAGTCCTTTTCTTGGACGAAGATCTAGGTACATGCAAGCACAATAATTTCATGAAGATTTTTCGCTAGTTGATTTGAGGCAAGAGCAAAGAGCAAAGAGGTGGTAGTACTTTCGAGCGAGGGATCTAAAGCGAGGGTGGAGAGTATTAAAAAATTATAAATGAAAATTTAAAATAATTAAAATGATCTATATGTTAACTCTTGATCTATAAAATATTTAGAAAATATTAAGTCTTTTAAGGTGCAATTTAAAAAAAAATGTAAACTATGAAAGTTATTATTTAAATTAATAATATTAAAAATTAGAATATAATTAATCCAATTTTATTAATGTTTGTTATGTAACATTAAATTTTAATTTTAAAATATTATTTTATTTATTTATGTTTTCTTAAATATTAATGAAATAATGTTTTTTTAAATATTTTGGAAGACATAATTAAAATTATAAATCAAATTGATAGTTTTTTTTATCTATTTGTATAAAATTTTAATAAACAAAAATTGGTTATGTTAACAACTATCATAATCATTATTAATATAAGTTTGTTTTTTTAATACATCCATAATTACTCTTTTCAACAATGAAAATTCTTAATTTTAAGATATTCTATAACAAAAATATAATTCTTAATTTTAAGATATTCAATAACAAAAATAAAGTACAAACCAAAATTGTACCTAAATCTTTGAAATGACAATTTTTTTTTTGAATTTTGAAGTGACAAGTATTAGCAAGCAAGAACTATGAATTTACAAATTGTATTTGTCATATCCATGCTTTATTAAGAGTTTATGCTTATAACTTATTAGAAGAGGTATGTGGGACCCAAACATTTTCCTTCTTTGTGGCTGTAGTAAAGAATGAGTGTTATACATGCTAGTCATATGCCATTTTACAAAATTTGTATGGTTGTATGTTGTTAGATTTAGCAACTGTCCACTCAAAGGAAGGTAACTATTTTGTAGAATGTTATTTCAACTGGAAGGAGTGGGGACAAGAATGGAAGACTCTTCTCAGTTATAATTGTTGAGAAATTTGGAAAGGAAGAAATACAAGAACATTTAAAACCCCCAAAATTGATATTATCACTGTTGGTTCCAGGGGTTTGGTTGCATACAAAGAGTTCTCCTCAATCAAAAATATCTTGCCAAATGCTTCCCATGTGGAACATTCAGAGCTTCATTTGGCCCATGATAAAATTATAGGTTTCTTCGATGGATCCTCGCAGCAGGATTCCTCCTCCTATGGTTTTGGTGTAGCTCTTTGGTTGGATCAATAAAAAATGTACAAAATTTAGATGTGGATCCAGATCGAACTCCAAGGGTGAATTATTGGCGTTATGGTTGACTCTCTTCTTCTCCAATCATCTAAAATTAGATGGCATCGGTATATATATTGATTCTAAAGTCTTTGTTGATTGGGCATCAAATCTTAATAATGTCAACATTCTCCATTTTTTAGAATGGATGAAAAACACAAGGCACTGATTAGTAAATTCAAGGATATATCATTTTGTCATGTTTATAGGAAGCAAAACCAGCTGGCAGATTTTCTTTCCAAGGAAGCTTTACAGGTGGAGGAGGGCTTTATTTTCTCTGAATTTTGGGTGGATGGTTCTCTCTCTTATGTGGATAAGCTATAGATTTTTTGAGTTTTACCTCTTTATGGCCCAAGATGTTGTTTTATGTATGTTTTTTAGGCCTATTTTGGATAGATGGACAACGATCTATGTTATGGCCATATTTTGTAGCTTTCAACTACTTCTCTCTTGTCTATATGTCTCTATTTTGTTGTAGTCTACATTGTCTACATTGTTGAACATTGTTATGTTCCCTCCTATGTAGTAATCACTCCTCATATTTTCATATGCTATCAATATATGGTATAGTTTTTTTCTGTGTGAAAAAAAACCTTAAAAATATTTTTTAAAATCTTTAAATTTCATGGTTTAACATGGTTACACTTTCATATCATCATTTTTTGATGATTTTTTTTCAAGAAAAACTTCAGTGGGAAACCTAGCAATACTTCCTCACATTTCATGGAAGGTAAGGGTGGTAAACCGTTGGCCATCTTAGTGGAAGCATTGACCTTGAAGGACTCAAGGCTTGAACTCATCACCTTCCCCAAACCGAGAGAGTGTATGCACGTCTTACCAATTGAGCTAACCTTTAAGACTCACTCTTTGATGATTTTATAGTTAACCATGATTTTATTTCCATGTGTTATTCTTTTTTTTCATAATTTAACATGGTTCCACTCTTATCTTATCATTATAATGATTCCATAGTTTAGCATGGTTCCTACTCTCATGCTTCCTCCTCTTTCATGATTTTAGTTCCACTTCCATATTATCCTTCTTTTCCTATATATTATTCTTTTTTTTCTTCATAATTTCACATGATTCCATTATCATTATAACAATTCCAATTCGATAGTTAAGCATGGTTCCTACTGCCATGCTTCCTCGTCTTTGATGATTTTGTTCCACTTCCATATTATTATTCTTTGATATTTCATTGTTTAACATCATTCTTGAACATTCTTTCATATTTCATTATTATTCTTGGATATTTCATGGTTTAACATGGTTCTTGACCATTCTTTCATATTGGTTTAACATAGTTCTGGTTAGTGTTTTTTACATGGGAATTTAAAATTTTCATAATTCAACATGGTTACTCTCATGTTTACTGTGGCCATTAAAAATTTTCATTATTCAACATGGTTACTATGACGTTTACTACTCTGAGCAACATGAGGATTTAAAATTTTCATAATTCAAACATGGTTCCCACCACCATGTTATCATTCTCTGTCTCGTGGACAATGTTGGCCCTAGGCAATTTCTTGCATATGCCGTATAGAAGTAGGAGACAGTAACAATGCATGAAGATCCGATACGTTTAGGAGTCTCTAGTCTACCCCATAAAGTGGTCGGTGGTGGGTGATGGTCAGAGTGGGCCCTGAAATAAGGAAAGGAAATTGTATTGTCCACGACATAAGCCAAGACTTTGTTTGTGGAAAAGGAAATCTTGGAAGAAAATCCTCACGCGGAGCTCTCCTTACCACACACTCCATCATTTTTTTTATGACGTACTGTTACATTGACTTGACTGGATGCATAACAAGATTAGATCGCGTTTGGCAGAGCCGTTGTAATTCAATAAATTAATACAAATGAAGCGTTTAATATTAATTAGCCGAAAGATAAGAGGACCGGTAACCGCTCATCGTATTTATGATCGCCCTTCGGACACGACGTTGGAACTTGGTCCCCTACTTAAACCCTAATTAACGACACGACATAGAGAGTTTGAAATTGTTTCAAGTAACCGACGCAGCCCTCCGCCCGGGCAAAGACGCGTGGCCCTTCGCCAGTTACTGCTAATAAGCCCGGATTTGCCAGACCTTAACCGCGGTTTACCACAAAGGGCACCTCGCCTCGCTTATCCGAGGGGTTTATGATAATCCTGTGCAAGGTATTGAGATTGATTTGAAGAGTTATTATCATGATCCGCAGATAGCAGGTTGCCATTTTTGTTTAGAGCAGTACGCTTGATTAAAATCGGGATTACGAGTAGTACAGCAGACGAGGATTAGGCCTTTCTTTGGCATTTTAATGGCCTAGATTTGGATTTGGATTCGGATTTAGATATAGGTTTTGATATATATGATGGATCATCATCATTCTCATCATCAGATCCCGGTTTCGATCCCGCCCGTGTCTGTTCACGATATATCCAGGCTGCAGCAGCACCAGATTTATCACAACCCCACCTCTATCGTTCATGAGACAGGCACTGGAAATAACATACACAGTAATAGCAATAATGCCCATTTTAGCCAGAACGGGAATGGCGATGATGCGAAACCTTTGGTGGAGAAGCCGAAGAAAGCAGACAGTGTTGAGAAGATTGTGAGATACAGAGACTGCCAGAAGAATCATGCGGCCAACATTGGCAGTCATGCGTTGGATGGATGCGGAGAATTCATGGCCAGTGGGTTAGAAGGCACGGCGGATGCTCTCAAATGCCAGGCCTGCGGTTGCCATCGTAACTTCCACAGGCGAGAAATTGAAGGAGAGGGCGGGTCGGGTACCTCGTCCTTGCAGGATGGGTGGTATCTCGGCTCCGCCGGACGGAGCCGGGTCGACAAGAAACGGCTGCTGCCCGGCGGCGGCGGCGGCGGCGGCGGAGGTGCTGGTGTCCCGTTGTTCTCCTCCCCATCTCCACCGCCCACGGGTGCCCATGCGTCGGGTCCTCAGATGCTGATGGCCTTGAGTTCTGCCTGCACGCTCGGCGACCCGGACCTGCACGAGGGCCTAGTCGGGCACGGCATCGGGTCGTCCTCATCCGCTATGAAGAAACGCTTCCGGACAAAATTCTCTCAGGACCAGAAGGAGAAGATGCACGCCTTCGCGGATCAGTTGGGGTGGAGAATCCAGAAGCACGACGAGGCCGCAGTTCAGCAGTTTTGTAACGAAGCTGGTGTCAGGCGCCATGTTCTCAAGGTCTGGATGCACAACAACAAGAACACGCTGGGCAAAAAATCATAGTAACTTCTCCTCAAATCAGTTTTTTTTTTAATGTTTGGCACAGAACTGTAAAGTAATTGATTTCTACCTAGGTTGCTGCCATTTGAGACCTCTGAAACCTAGGTTTTCTGTTCATCATCAATTGGTGTGCAGCGGCTCTTAATTCGTTGTTGCTCACCGGAGGGTTATTGATAAACTAACACACATGAATTAATCTGAGCTTCATCTTTCTTTACTGATGGGGGTTGGGCACCATCAGTGTATTACTATGTATTCGCAACATCTGGGTTCTGTTATTGTTTTTCTTGTTTGTGAGGTCAGTGATCCCAGGACTCCGTTTATTTTGTCCCCATATCATTATATTTCTAATGAAGTACTGCAAAATAGAAGGATTGAAAGCACGCATTTTAATGTGATTCACATAATTTCTTCTATAGGGTATGGTCATTTTGTTTGGGACTTTGTCCCTGAACACAAAATGGAGCCTATGATCTTGTGGATATTGCAGGTCTTTGTATTTTTATTTTCAGAATATATAATTATTAGTTTCTGTCAGCCTTTCTTAACCGTAATATTTGATTCTGTCTCTTCTGTGTACCTGCCGGAAAAAACAATTATATGGCAGTGTTCTGCTACTTGCACTGATCGGAAATCACTGATCAAGTAGCATCTAGAAATACTTATAGCGCTGATCGTAAATCCCTGATTAGTTTAATGCCTAGAGGCATTTAAACCCTAACCTTCTTCAGTGATTACAATCAGGGCTAGTAAGTATGAAGTACTGTGAGATTGAAGTACTGAAAATTATCATTTGAGATGGGATTAGCTCACTTTGTTTTACAGTGTCTGAACGGAAATTAAAAACTGTTTGTATGGACACAAAAACAATCAGAACCCTAGAGGACTAATTAGTATGAAATGATTTGTGATTAAAACACTGGAAACTATCATTTGATATGGCCTTTTGCATTCTTTGTTCTACAGTGTCAGAGAAATTAAACCGTTTGAATGGACATAGAAATAACATGTGATTAAAGCACTGAAAACTATCATTTGAACTGGGATTAGCATACTTTGTTCTACAGTGGCACAAATTAAACCGTTTGTATGAACATAGAATTAATTACAAGACTAGCAAATCTTTGCTTCTGGGTGTATGGGAAATTGTTTCATACAGTAATGTGGGTGATTATTATATGTATTCGATCGACTATTTGTGAAATCCGTTTATAATTTACAGGTTTCTTTCTTTACAGTCCTTATATTTTGTTTATATACACCAGGAGTGATTGGTAGTCTATGTTTTACCAATTTTGGTTCCAGATATGTAAAGTGGACCTTACATTTAAATACATGATCAGCATCTCAATTTGTTTCATGAAGAAAAATATTAAGGGAGCCACAAGGCTGTTTTCCAAAGCAGTATTTGTGTGTGATGTAGCGTCCAGAGATGGGCAAGTGGGTTGGCACAGATTACATGTTATGGGTTGGCCCTCTATGAGGCTGTGACAATCAGTGGTATATATAACCCAAAATTTTGAGTCATGCATCACCAAGCAAAACGTTGGATTTTGAATAAATGTTTGCTTATAGATGTACAAAAGAGAATGTATACATTCTGTTGTGGTTATTGTATATTTATGCTTCAAGTTGCTTGCATTTTTGCTGCTTCAACATGCCTGGGATGTTTCACCAATTCCTCCTCCTGCTGGGCATATTACTATAATATGTTCCTGCCCAATGGCTACAATGTCCAACTGCCAGAGTATCCATTCTAATATAAGCTCTTGAATAAGGAAATTGATTTGATTTATAACCATACCAAGCTTCTGCATGTTGCAGTTTGCAAGATGCAAAGTTGATCTGTAGGATGTTATTATTGGAAATTATTAGCTTAGTTCCATCTTAACCCAAATTTATTAAGCCTTGACATGGATAAAAGAAACTCTTAGTGCAAACCTGATCTTGGCGCTATGATAGGGTTTCTGTCTTTATATAGATACAAGCACCAAGATCTTACCCATCTGGGGTTTAGAGCACCGCTCACATTGCAAAAATATTGTTAGCGTTGATTTGGTCAGATGGTTTTGATTTTGATTTCTCATGTTTTTTTAGCAATACAGATTTTACTGGGTATAAGCTCCATTGACAGATTAAGGCTATGAGCAAGAAGATGCATCCTGTAATTGTTAGTTTTTCCATTATTCTTTTTCCATTTTCCAGCCTTACATTCAAGAGTCACAATCTCTAATATGTGCTACTATCAAATATTTTATGTTGTGAACATCTAAGGTTTGGCATCTGTTGCTTCTTGCTTCCTCTTTCAACAAAAAAATGACCATTTTGTTCCTGCAACAATACATAAGCCTCTATGCTATAGACCTAGGTAATACATGTATGTAGATGGCCTTGATATTATTAGGATGCGTCTTATGCTTCATACGTGCTTTTAAAAAATGTAAATGTTTGTACATTAAATTTGTTCTAATCTATTTTTATTTCTATTTTATTTGTGTACAGCATATTAAATTTTCATTTTCCCTCCAATTTTTTGTCTGCAAAATAATACAAAAACATCTAACCTATAAAAACATCCCAACTCTGAAATTCTAAGATTTATGTTTGGGAACTTTTACAATGGCTCCTAGAGGATCAGAATAGTAAATATAATAGCTTTTTTATTTTCAACTTTGTTTACTCATCTTCCATGAGTATCCTTTTTACCCATACTATATATAAACTTATGTGCATTATACCATTGAATTAAAATGGGATATTAGTAATTAATGTTTGACCTACATTTGTAGGATTGGCTTAAAACCATCTCATGGGTATTTAGGCTTATTTCATAATAAACTAGATACTCACATGTAGGATTGGCTTAAAACCATCTCATGGGTATCTAGGTTTATTTCATAATAAACTAGATACTCACATGTTCTGAAAAAATTCTATTTATTAGAATGGACTTGCTATAAGTGAATTTTATTTACATCTATATTCATCGAAAGACCATCCCACCATAACATAAATTGACATTCTAATAATGCCCAATGCAGCTTTCTTATACTTGCTAGGAGAGGATATTAAAGAATGACATTGATAATTAAACAATGAGGCCATTATATGACCAGGAAAAAGCCATGAAGGATGTTTTAAGATTTTTGTTTAGAATTTTCTTCTTTTAGTTCTAAGTTTTGGTAAGAATCTTCCAAAATTACTTTCTATTAACTATTATTTTAGCAAAGATATCAAGGATGTTTTAATAATTTTGCTTAGAATTTTCTTGTTTTAGTTCCAAGTTTTGGTAAGATCTTCCAGAATGACTTTCTATTAACTATTATTTTAGCAAAGATATCAACTTCTTGCTGTGAACTATTGTTTTTAGTAATTAATTTTGCTATTACCTATTATTTTAGCATGATATCAACTTCTTGCTATGAACTATTCATTAAAAAATTCTAATCTTAAAATTTTAAGATATTGTTTTATTTTCAAATTTTTAACATGCCATTTCGTTTCTATGTTAAGCTAGCGTTGGATTTTGTCGAAATCCCGTTTTCCAACAAAATGTGGAGGGCATATTGTATATGATATTTTAACATTCAAGACCTTATCAGTGACTTTGGTGTTGTGAGGGGTTCTATAACATAATCACTGGGACTGGGGATACCATAATGTTCAATTTGGACCTTCAGGGTAAGGGTAAGACCTACAGTGTTGTGGTGGGTTTTTTCACATAATCATGATTTGGACCTTCATTTTATGGGGCTGGGAATAACATAATGCTCATTTTGGACCTTTAGGTAAGGGTAAGACTTACAGTGTTGTGGTGGGGTTTTTAACATAATCATGATTTGGACCTTCATTTTAAGGTCAAGACCTTATAAGTGGACTTGTGTTGGGTTGTATAACATAATCATGATTTTCACTAGGAAGTAATGTCCATTTTGACACGTGGCGTACTTCCTTCTATTGCTCTGCCAACCATAAATAATTACAACTATGACTACTCTCTGCAGCCGTCTAACATTAAAACCCATATCAAGGGGTGAATGGTTGGTGTAAGTAACCTAGTGGGGCGGTAGCATTTAGATATGTGATTTTCACTGGGAAACAATGTCCATTTTGGCCCTTGATGGACTGGATATAAGTGAATAGTAGAATTCTTTTGTAGTGTATTTTGTAAGTAAATATTAGAATATGCTTTTTTGGAATGTACTTAATATGTGAATAGTAGTATGCTTCGGTTTGTAGTGTATTGGATTTGAAAGTAATTCAAATAGTTTTGTTCCTTTAACATAATTAGAAGATAAAAATATTTAAATTAAATTTGCTACTGTTACATTAACTATGGGCTTATATTAAAGGGTAATTATTATTTTCAAAATAATAATATAAATAATTATTAGTAAAGTTTACCATTTATATATATTTTTTACTTTTAAAAGAAATTTAAATTCATCTTAATAAATATTTAAAGAAATTAAAAGAAATATATATATTTTCTAACAAAGAACATATTCAAAGAGCATATTCGTTACAGTTCATTTTTTTAACAAAGAACATATTTGCTACCTTAACCTAGTTAATGGATACAAAATAAAGGTTATAAGGTTATATTAAGGGGTAATTATTATTTTCAAAATAATAATATAAATAATTATTAATAAAGTTTATTATTTATATTTTTAAAATTTTAAAATAATTTAAATTCATCTTAATAAATATTTAAAGAAATTAAAAGAAATATATATGTGTTTTAAAATTTAATTTATTTAACCTATTAATCTAAAGTTTGTATTTTTTTCTATGCCAATTTTTTTTTTCTAACAATGAACATTTATAACAACAAAGAACATATTCATCTAAACTCTATATATATTCAAAGAATATATTTATAACAAATAAGAACATATTTCATTACAATTCATTTTTCTTACAAAGAGCATATTTATAGCAACAAAGAACATATTCATCTAAACTCTTTATATTTTCAAAGAATATATTTATAACAAAGAAAAAACATATTTCATTACAATTCATTTAAAAAAAAAACATATTTATATAAACTCTTTATATTTTCAAAGAATATATTTATAACAAAGAAAAAACATATTTCATTACCATTCATTTTAAAAAAAAAAAACATATTTATAGCAACAAAGAACATATTCATGTAAACTCTGTATATTTTTAAAGAATATATTTATAACAAAGAAGAACATATTTCATTACAATTCATTTTTCTTACAAAGAACATATTTATAACAAAGAACATTTTTATATAACAAAAAAGAATATATTTGTAACAAAGAAGAACATATTTCATTACAATTCATTTTTCTTACAAAGAACATATTTATAACCACAAAGAACATTTTTATATAACAAAAATACATATTCATTACAGTTTATTTTTATGACATAATGTTCATAACAACAAAGAACATATTCATTGCATTTCATTATTTTTTAACAAAGAATATATTAATAAATTATTTATTAGTGCAGATTTTTATAACATAATTAATAAATTATTTAGTACTAGATATTTTTATAATATAATCAATAAATTATTCATTAATGTAGATTTTTATAACATAATGAATAAATTAATATTATAAATAAATGATTTAGGTATAATAATTTTTGATTTTGGGGTTGAGCGTTTGGCAAATGGTTATCAGGCATAAATTTTAAAAATTGGAGGTCTTGTCTTCATCCCTCATTCCACAAGCTTTTCAATCAAGCAGTTAAGCAAGGGTTCCCTAAAACTTGGACTGAGAGTGTCATTATCTCTATTTTTAAAAGTGGGGATACAAATAACCCTTCTAATTATTAGACAATTATGATTAGGCCCCTCTTAGCCAAGTTATATGATATTATTTTGGAAAAGAAGATTAGCTGATGGCTTGAAAGTGAAGGTAAGCGGGCAAAATGCTAAGCAGGTTTTAGAAGGCAACACTCAACAACTGAACACCTCGTTACCCTTAGGATCATTGTGGAGGAATGTCGTAATGATAAATCCAATGCCTTTTGTTGCTTTGTGGACTTTAGAAAGGATTTCGGTACAGTACCTAGAAATTATCTTTGGAATCTAGATTAGAAGAGCTAAAGGTTCCTTTCGAGTTGAGAGCTGCCGTAATAAGGTTATACGAGAATGTAATTTCCAAGTTTAATAAGAATGAGGGGTGGTTGAGAGATATTAAGTGCAATACCAGAGTGAAACAAGGTTGCCCCCTCTCCCCTACCCTATTTGGCATTTACATTGATAAGCTAGAAGGTTGTTTAGAAGAAGCAGGTTGTGCTGGCACGTTCTTAGCTGGGATAGTCATCATCCTTCCTTTCTATGTTGACGATATTGTTCTTCTGGAAAGGGATCCGTCTGATCTTGATAAGCAACTACGACTTCTTAAGGATTTTTGCTCTACCATGGGTATGGCTGTCAACATTGACAAAACAAAATTTATGATTATCAAATCCAAGAAGGACACTTACGCTAATTTTTAGTATGACAATAGCAACTTGGAGGAAGTGTCTTCTTACAGATACCTAGGAATTGATATTCATCACAAGCTCAATTGGAACTATAACATTAAGAAAAGGATTAATGGAGGGTGGAAAGCTTATTTTGGTCTTGAAAAAATTGTAAGCCCACAAACCTTGTGACATGGGATAAAAAGAAGCTCCTCTTTGAAACTTTAGTCACTCCTGTTATCTTGTATGGTTGTGAGGTTTGGGGCTGCAACATCTTTAGAGAATCCTGGAGGAAGATTGAGCAAATCCAGAAGCATTTTATAACATATAACCTCAAAATTAAAAGCAATACACCTTATCCAATTCTCCTTATAGAAGTGGGTCTTTCCCCTATTGAGAGCTTAGCTATGACTAGGCTCATGCTGTACAAGCACAAAATCAATAACATGGGGGACCATAGACTTCCAAAGTTAGCTTTTAATTCCAGCCAAAACCACCTAGGCTCAAGCGAGGTTGGTATAAAGATACCAGGGCTTGGTTAAACCACTGGGAGATCGATGAAAGTGTTGCTTTGCAAAATATTAATAACATTAAAAATATTGTTACTTCTAAGTTTAAAGAGAAATTGTGGTGTGAGAAAGATTTAGAGGCTAAAAGAAAACTAAGATATTATAAGGAGGTCATCAACCATAATCTAGAAGATCAAAAGTATCTCTCTGTGTTAACCAGTTCAAAGAAAAAAATTAAGATAGCCAATATAAGAACCAACTCTCAAGAGCTCCATAGTGAAACTGGTCATTGGTCAGTTCCTAAAACACCATGGGTGGGAAGAATCTGTCGTCTCTGTGAGATTAGGAACATTGAAGACGAAAACCACTTCCTCTTAAGTGCACTGAGTACACCCACATTAGATCCCAGTATCATAATCTTTGTTGCAATACCGACCTTCCTAGCCTTTTAGCTTGTCAAAATTATAGTGAGTTCGGGACTCTTCTCACTAAGCTCTTTGAGCATGGAAATGCAATTTTAAAACAAACTAATTAATGTGTTTCTTTAGGTCCGATAGACCAAAGTTTGGTCTTAGTGGACGTTAACCATCATCATCATTACTTTTCATACTATAATTTTTATGGAGATTTCTTTTTTTTCTAATAATAAATTTTTGTAACATAATAAAAAAATAATTAGATTTAATAATCTACTATGTATTAAATTTTTGTATTTATACATGTGAATGCCATTATCTTAGATGCATATTTTTGGAATATGTTTTTTTTTTTAAAATAAAATATATATTTTTAAAATTCTTTCATTAATTTGAAAATTGATTTTTGTTATTAATTTATCTTAAATTTTGTTTTAAAGCATTTTTTTTATTACATAATTACATATAATTTTAATAATTAGTTTAAATAAATTTATTTAATTTATTTACCATACTTTAATTATAATAATTTTTAAACATAATTACAAATTTAATAGCTATGCCATATACATAAACAATAATCCTTCAAACATATATTCTTCTAAGCTTTATTATGGAAACCGATATTTAGTTTATGACCCATTTTTAATATAATTACACAATTAATTTTAATAGTTAGATCATATCCCTAAACAATAATTTTTAAAACTTATATTCTTTTAATTTTTATGAGAGAAAAACAATATTTTGCATAATTATACCTAGTTTAAATAATAGTAAGTCACAACCCTAAACCATAACAAGTGAAAACTTACATTCTTTTATTTTTTATAACATATTTCAACATTTTGCATAATTACTCCCAGATCTAACAACAAAGTAACAACTCTAAACACAAATTTTTAAAAATTAAAATTTATATTTAGTTTTCACTTAATCATGTAATTTATTTTGCATATGTTAAAGCTTTTTAAATATTTTGTTAACATAATTACAAATTTAATAGCTATGCTACATACCTAAACAATAACCCTTCAAACTTATATTCTCTTAAGTTTCATTACTAGAAACTAATCTTTAATTTGTGATTGATTTTTGAACATAATCACACAATTAATATTAATAGTTAGACCACATCCCTAAACAATAATTCTTAAAACTTTTTTTCTTTTCATTTTTATTTCATTTTTATAATGGAAAATTAATCTTTTGCATAATTATACCTAGTTTTAATTGTTAACTCACAACCCTAAACTATAACCCTTAAAAGTGAAAACTTATTCTTTTAATTTTCATGACATGAAACCAACATTTTGCATAATTACTCCCACATCTAACAACAAAGTCACAAATGTAAACACAAATATTTAAAAATTAAAATTTATATATATATTTTGTTCTTTTTTAAGTTAGGAAACTATTCTATTGAAGTAAGGAAATAATGTTACAAAAAATGTTACAATTCAAAGATGCATTCTTGCTCAAAATAATTAGCAAGTAGAACCGTTTTGAGAAGATTACCAGACCCTCCCTCCAAGAGGGAAAATAGGTCCATCAGAAGACGGTACCGGACCCTCCCTCGAAGAGGGAAAACATGTCCCAAGAAAAAATAGTAACTTTAGACAGAAAGACATAAAAGTTCCTAAAAAGAGACTAACAAAACAAGACTCTAGGCCATGCTGAGCCCACAGTCTTCCTGAAATGAACAAGAGAAACCATTGGCAGTACCTAGTTATTGTAATATCCCGAATTTTGGACCTAACACTTATGGGCATGCGCCCCATTGATTATGATGTTACCTTGATGTTTTATTTTGATATACTGGGTCAAAGACCACACTGCATATGAACATGATGATTTGTTTGATATACTGGGCGTAAGCCAATTGCATATATATATATATATATGTTTGCTTGTGTTGTGCGTAGACCCTGAAGCACATGATTGATGAGATGTTTTGTGTTGAGCGAGGAGCTCTGGAGCACATGGGTAAATTGATGTTTTGTGTTAGCAAGAAGCTCTGGAGCACACGAGTACATATATTTGTGTTGAGGGAGAAGCTCTGAAGCACATGAGCTTTGAGACATTTGTGTCGAGTGTGAAGCTGCTTCACATGAAAATATAATTTGGAAGTGTTGGGCATAAGCCTTGGAGCCTTCCCTGCTGATGTTGAGCATAAGCTCTAGAACATCCGATCCTTGGCCATTGTATCCCTAGGTGTATCCTACAAGTACATCTTAGCATTAGTGTTGAGTGAAGAGCTCTAGAATTGCACTAAGTTTGTAACTCCCTATTTTTAGCATTGAGTATGGGCTCTGGTAAGCGCTAGGAGGCACTGAAAAGAATTAATGATTCCCGAGTGCAAACGACTCGAGACAAATATTGATCTCATCTCACTTATTTATAAGTGGTTAAATAAAATTTTGAATTTCTGTATTCTCATCAAGTACTGAAGAACTACCATGTTATATGAGGGAATACAACATGCAAGGATATTTAGAGTTGCCTAGCCTAGTAGACCTAACCATCTACCTGATGACCTTAATGAAGAAAGTGTCATAAGTCTAGGTATCACAATATGTGATACCCTAAGACAAATATTAACAAATAGTATATTATTATATCTTTTATAGAGTATGTATAAATAGTACACATAATAATAATCTTAATAATGTAAGAAAGAAGGAAAAGTTCCATCTATTACTATTATTATTAAGATAAAGATTAAATATTATAATACCTATAAAAGTCCAATTAGGAACTAGTTGAATGTTCCTAATCTAAAATATATTAAAAGTACCATATTAAATAAAAATGGTTAAATCAAGAAATCAAAGGATTCTTGATTTAACTGCCCCTTTGACTGAAAAGTATGTCTATAAAGTCTCAAGCCAAAGAGAGGTTTGGGGATCTCTTCCATCTTTTTGGAGTCATTATTCTGCTTGATTATTCTCAAGAGAGTTTTTGGAGAACATTTTCCTAAGAGGAAAAAAGGAGAACTGATCCAGACCTGATATGCCAGTTAGGGAAGCCTTACCTTAGGAGCTCTAAGCTACTTGCATGTTGGAACCAGCTTGGGGGGATCTGGATTGAAACCAGGAACGGTTCCGGGTCATGGTTGGGTGGAACGTGGTAGTTCCCAAGTGATTCTGTCATCTATACAGAGGTCATATCTGCCTAAGAATGGTTAATGCTGGGTAATTGAGTGTATAGGTTTCAACCATTAGAAGAGCTTCAATTTTCAGGTATGAGGTTCTTGACTTCCTATTTGATTATCTAGATTAAGTGATGGGTAGATTATGCAAGTGTTTATATTATATTTCTAACCCTATGTACCTTTGTTTTCCTGTCAAAATTATTTTAGTGTTTACATTTTTTATTATAAACCCTAGGTTGCAATTTAATTATTGTTTAAAGATTCATCAAGGGTTTTGTACTTTTAGTTTTACTTATGCATTGACTTTTACAGATTAAAACACGGTTTTTCTACAGTATAAGAATGATTTTTAATAAGTACCTAACTGTTCATTTACCTATGTACTCTACTAACAGATTTCATATTGTCACTAGAGTCATGTTTAGGAGTAAAGGACTAATTCAGATCTAAGCTTCAAGTAAAACCTAAATATAAATTACCATTAACTAAATATAATAAATAAAACTTAACAAAGATATTATATATATATGTTATTATCAGGTATACAAAAAAAATGTAATTCTAAATTAGCTACACTATAAACACATCTAAGAATAATCATAAAACCAAATTATTAAAGCTAAGATAGAAACCAATGAAGACCTCATAGGGTCTGCATCATTATATACCTACTAAGAACTTGATTAAACATTAAACATTCTGCTTTAATCAATTATTATCATCATAATCAAGCTACAGACCAAATATCGAGACCACCTATGGTTCACAATTTATTACTATTAACTATTTTCACAAAATTATAAATTACTGTAAACAATTTATCCATATAGTAAATCTTTTCAAAGTTTAAATAAAACAAACCCTAAAATAATTATAACCATATCATAAATCGTATGCCATAAACAAAAGTTCCTACGTAAATAAAAATCAAATATAAATCAATTACAGGATCGTTTACAAATGAACGTAATACCATTTACAATAATCAATTAAAAACCAAATAACATTTACAGTATTAAAACAAACATAATTACATAGAGGACACATGATCGATTCATGTGGGCATTAAAGTCCCAAATTGCATCCACATAAACTAAACCCTCATCACAATAAATGACCTAGGATCGAATCCTGTAAGGTTTTCTAATATTTTACAAAGCCATGCTATTGTATTTATACACATGCTGCAATTAAAATATAAACTCTCTACATAGTGGTCGAAAGACCCGAATAAAATTATATACGATGTAACCTATGGCCTTCGACCTTTATCACATCTAACTCATTATAATAATCAACAGTTCCAAATATTCAACCCTATCAACGTTACCAACAACGACGATTTCTAGTCGCAGGGTTACACCCTAGACAACCCCCATTTCTTCTTACATAAACAAAATCATAAATAGTAAACAAGCTTTCACAACTACGAGGGCAGGAAACACCAATGCCATACGGCATGGCCCCAAAGCCATTGCGCTGTCACACAAAGTCATCCATACAACCAACGCATACAACGAATGCCAAATCCAAACAATCCACAATTAACAACCATTGAAATCGACACAATATACATTTATAAACACGGTCTTTATAAAATCCAATAAATAGTTTACACAGTCATTTATTACCGGCCTCGCATCATTGCCTTAAAATAAACTTAAAAACATTTACACAAAGCCTGTTGAGAAGATACCCATGCCCTTTTTGTTACACAGAGCACCCATTACTAATTTCCCAATACATTTCAAGCTCAAGCCCGAAGGAATTTAAAAACCCCGACAACAAAACCCCAAGCTTGTCGCTCTTACAAAATGCAGAGCTCTTTAAGTTACACTCAAACCCCAACAAAAAACGCATCCAGTAGAAAACAGAACCTAGCATTCACAACCACGACGAGTATCATCTCTGTTGTAACCATTAAGCAAAAGGAGGGAACAAGTTTGCACTTGTACAAAGCAGGCTTACCCAAATGGGTATGGATTTTCCCACAACGCTATCCACGAGCCACGAATCCCATTTCTTCGCTACACACTGCAACTTGCAAACACAGAGTGAAAGGAACCATGAGAAGTATGCGATGTTAAACCAAATGAATCAACAAATGATGCTAATAACAAAGAATGATCACGTACATGTCAAGCCATTGAAATCACATTTCTTTATACTGCGCAGGAGCAGAGCACAAGCAGCCAAGCTGTGAATGACCAAACCCCAGCGTTGAGCCAAGCCCTAAGCGGGGCTGCCACTTTTCCCCATGTGCATTAAAGGCGCCACCCTGGTTCCCATTAACGTCCTCCAAACCCAAACTCCTATAGTTCATAACACGATATATTACCATATATATCCAATCCATGTGATATGCATAAACCCCACTATGCATCATTTAAACTTAGGCTATAAGCCTAAGACCATGGCATATGAAATATGCCATGGAACGTTTAAGCCATGGGTTTTACAACTGTGTTATACTACTAACTTTAAAAGCATATAGTAAGAGTATGTTAGGGCATGATCAAGTTGTAAGCATTTACACCATGATAATAAGTGTCACATAAACAAGAAGTTTATGTCACACAAGTAATAGGTATGACGGTAACCCCGACACTATCATAAAGACCGTAATGATAATAATAACAACTAGTGAATATCACTAGGATAGGGATACAAAGGCGAGCACTAGTGGTCAAACGATCAGTACCTTCTGTTAAGCATTATAAACAAGTTTTTCATTGCCAATTTTACCTGCACGTAAACAAGAAAAGGCATGCTAGAGGAAGGCAATATAGAACCTGTCGAAGAATTAGAATGGATTAGCTCAATTGTAGTATAGGAAAAGAAAAATTTAGGTGAAGTAAGAATTTGTGTCGACCTGAGAAAATTGAATGATGATTGTTTGCATTATCTGTTTCCAACTCCATTTACATATGAGGTACTGGAGAATGTCAGAGGACAAGAGATGTACTCTTTCATTGATGGATTTTTTGGTTACCATCAGATTAGAATTGAAAAGGATGGCCGACAAAAGAATACCTTTGCGATAGAGTGGGGATGTTTCCAGTTGTGGAAATTGAACCCAAGAGATAGATCAATTACACTCACAAAATTGCTAATCAAACATGCAAAATTCACACAAAAAGAGACTGAAATTGGAGCATAACTTAATTCTGCATTGAATAATTGTACATTAGCCAACCATATGAAGTAATAGGATGCTCAAATATATAATTACACGAGAGATTCGAAAGCACTAGGTTGCTATTTGAATTGGTCAAAAAACAGGCTTACTAAAACAAGTCAAATCCCCCATAGGTGCAAAAAGGACTTTCCAAATCCATGAAGATCCTCACGAATTAGCTAAAGCAAGTGGGAAAGCTAATGTGTGGTGGAAAGAAAACTCATTCATGCTTTTGTATGGAGAAAATGAAGGAGGATTATGTGGTAAAAAAACAAGGCAAGTTCTCATAGACTAGCTTTTCCTTTATTCCCTAAAACATATGTAAAGCAAGGTAGCTTTCAGAAAAAAATAGATATGCGCTTTAAGGAACTAGGAATAAAGAAGACATGCTAAATATGTTCCCAGGATGATTTCAAAGTGTTCCATGACCTAGTTTAGCAAGTATTGACTTCTAGGAACATGCAGAAGTTAACTAGCATAGAGAGGGAATCTAGGATTCTAGGAATAAGACAAAAATGATTTAATTAATGCCAAATATGGGTAACTATGGGTTGATTATTATAACACAAGTATATGGTAATTCCCTTTGGACTTAAGAATCTGCTTGTGATTTTTTCCAGAATCGTATTTGCTGCCTTTAAATACTTTATACACAAATTTATTGAAGTCTACTTCGATGACTTGACAGTATTTGACTTGATGATTATTTTAACACCCCCCCTTAACCCCAACTTTATGAGTAAATATTAGAAAATTATTGGGCCTAGAAACAAGGCTTAGTCACCCTTTTACATACTGCATGTCCATACAACTGAGGAAAGAGGCAAAAATCCAGTGGGAAAATCCTCCCTTAAACATGGAGAGGAAAACAAAATTTTGGAAATCTTGTCATAATCATTCTTCACCACATGATCAACAATCCCCAGCAGTGATTTTAGATTAATGAAGGTCTTCTCACAGAATACTTTGGTGAAGATGTCTGCTACTTGTTCTGAATATGCGCAGTAGAGTAAAGCGATGGTACCATCATGCACAAGCTCCCTGATATAGTGCATATGGATCTCAATGTGCTTGGTTCTTTGTCTTTGAACTGGATCAGTGGAGATTTGAATGGTGATTTGATTGTCACAATAGATGATTGTTGGAAACTTTGATTCGAAACCACAGTCTCCAAGTATCCGCTACAACCATAAACATTGAGTAGCTACATTTACAACTCCTCTATACTCCGCCTCTATAGATGAGAGTGCTATGGCACTCTGTTTCTTACTTGAGCAACTGATTGGTCCTTATGTAAGCATGAATACATATTCTGAGGTATACTTTCGATTTGTGTTTTCACCTGCCCAATCATTGTTAGTAAATCCAACTAGCTCTAAGTCAGATTTTTCTTTGTAGAAAATCCCATGAGTCCTTGTTCCTTGAAAAAAGTTTAGGATCCTCTTGGCTGGTCTCCAATGGATCTCATAAGGCGGATCCATGTATATTGAAGCCACACTAACTGCGTAAGATAAGTCAGGTCGAGTATGTGTAAGATAAAGCAAACACCCAATCAACTTCCTATACAGTGTATTATTTACCATAGGAGAAGAACTTGCTCCTTCAAGCTTAACTCCTGAAAGAAATGGAGTCTTGCTTGGCTTGGAATCTTTCATGCTGAACTTGATGAAAAAATCTGAAGCATACTTTGACTGATGAACCTTGATTCCATGTTAGGATTGATCAATTTTGAGACCCAAGAATTGGCTCAATAATCCCAATTTCGACACCTTAGGTGGCTCAGCCACCTAAGTTCGTGTCGGTTCACTGAACCGACAGATAGTTATTTTGTAACTATTTTGTAATCATATATATTAGGCTGTTGAGCCAGATGAGAACTCAGTTTAGTTCACTTGTGTTGTATGGACTCATTCATGTAATATAAGCTGTTAATTCACCTATTTGTTCTTATCTCTTGTCTCTGTTTTATATGTATGTTTTAGTATGCATTATTGGTAACCTTATGTGATCTATGAGATTACAACATTGGTTCCATTGCCGGTAGTACATATCTGAAATGCATGCAAACAGATGATACCAGAGAAATAGATTAAGGACTGGTGGGAACGTAAAGTTGCAAACTATTTGCAGAATTACACACGAAGGAACAGATTAACAACCACACAAGCAAAAGAAAGATTCTTCACCGAAACACATGAAAAGTTTGTAGAATCTGTGCCCCAACTTCTGAAGAAACTCCTGGATGAGAAATCCAGAAGGGACTAAAGAACAACAGTTGCTGGAAAAATTGATCCGAGGAGGTAGAACAAACTTGTTGGAGTGGTTTGAGAAAATTGCCGACGACTTCTGTGAGGAGCAAGTATTTGAAGACAAAACTTTGGTGGAAACCGTCAAGGAGAAATTTTACACAGATCTCACCGAGCAATTTCTATGCTCCTTACCGACCTTGCTGTTCAAATTCCTGATCGAGAAGGGAGTAGGACATATTGTCGAACATCGTCCATCACTTCATGAACTGCCATCAAACTCTAACTGGGTGGAGAAGCAAATGAAGTGGGAAAAATTCATTGCAGAAAGGGAGTGGGAATACTTCCTAAGCAAATAGACTGAACTATCTGGGCTTTCTAAAAGCGTCGGGTAGGCTATGGGGGGGTAGCTAGTCATATGTCGAGATAGAGTAGAGTGGATTCTAGTTGACTAGAAACAGATACCATTCACCAGTAATGAGAAGTCGACCAAAAGGGAACTCAAGAAAATAGTATCACACGAAGGTATTTCAGAGATTCAGAAATTAGAGAGGGAAGAGAGACAACAGAGGAGGGAAGCAAGAAGAGAAAGAGCCTTAGAGCTGCATAGAGGAACGAGTCCTAGGGCGACCAACCAAAACGAGAATCCGCCAGAGTCGGGTCATGACCGACATGAAGAAGGCGTGGAACAAGAGGCGTCCCCTACGGAGGAAGAATTGTGGATAGAGCAGCTAGAAGCTCTCCAATTAAGAGCTCCCCATGAAGGAACAACCCTCTCTTCGTTGAATCCGCGTACTCGGATACAGACTATTGTCAAAGAGGACCTCCGACTACGAGCCGGTGACTTTGGTATATGGAGTCGACTAGATGACAAAACATACACTGGACGACATCTCATTATCCGTCGACCAGAGGAAGGGAATTGGGTTACCTTTCAAATGGTACCCTCCAATTGAAGTATCCACTTACTCTTAACGACACATGAAGGAGCACCCCCCCGCCAAATACAGCATTAGAAGACACAGAACATTCAGAACTGCGGCCAAATAGTTGCAGTGGGCCATTGACAGACGAAGTCGACATCAACCGACTACCAGTTGACGAAGAATCGATAACCGATGGGAATGAAAGTTCTGTCGACCATAGTCCCGCAGAGATGAATAAACCAATAACCCCACCACCCTAACCCCCACCCCCACCTCCACCGCCACCACCTCCTGAGAGCTGTGACAGTGATTTCAACATGGGTCATGGATCAACTCACATTCCTCTATATGAGGGGGATGAGGACCCCAGAAGACATTGGTTCGTCTGTTAGTCGACTTGGGAGGTCAGCCAAGTTACAGACGAAGATAGACAAATGGCACAGTTCACCGGTGCCTTGAGGAAAAGGGCATTGACGTGGTATATGACCTTTTCGGAAAGACAACCTAGAGCAACCAAAGCCGAGATCAAGGTGCAATTTCTATCATTTTTCAAAACTCTAGATGCCAAACACCTGGCAGTAAAAAAACTAAAAACAACATCACAGAAGCCAGGGGAAACTATCCGTGACTATGATAAGCATTGGAAAGACCTTTTGAGCCAGCTAGACTATGTTATAGATGAACAGGTACTAATCCAGTGGTTTCTTGCAGGGTTATCTCAGAAAGTGCGTTGACACATCAGTCTAGAAACATTCAAATCTTACGAAGATGCGCTAACAAAAGCTCTTCAAGTGGAGATGGACGAGGACATACCTGCTTACTCCACTGACCACAGATTGGAAGAATAGCTCAAGAGTGTGCAGAAGTATTTAAAGGAGTTAAACCTCAAGAATCAGGAGATATGGTGCACAAAGTGCTCGATGGCCAGACACTCCAAAGACAACTGTTGACAAGAATACAACCGATAGGACGTTCGATTTGTGCATACCAAATATTTTTGCAAAATTTTCCAGGAACACGGGGACCACTCGACAAAATATTGCTTGTTCAACATGAAGAATGGAAAGGCATCCTGGCGTGCAATCTATGAAACCAAAAATCATAACATGGCCGACTGTCATTTGAACTTGAAGAATCGACAAAATTATCAGGAAGTCTACTAAACTAATGCAGTTGCACAATATAACGAGCAAAACAACTTACCAAATGATCAAAACGGTCAGCGATATGACGGTTGACAATACGAGCGTCGGTACGACAATCGATGTGGAGGCTACGGAGGAAGAGGTCAATTCTCTGGGAATCGCAACAACCGACCGCGTCGACCCATCTAGTGCTTTACATGTTATAAGGACGGACATTGGTATGCAGACTATCCATATAAAGATAGAACTGACCTCAAATTTTGTACTCATTGTGGAGTAGGGGATCACTCACTAGAGGATTGCCCTACCATGTTGGAAAAAATAAATACAAAGAAAAATGTTAATGTCTTGTCTTGTGTGCAAAAAAATGATGTAATAAATACAAAAAAATTGCATATTGTAACTCGACAAGGAACAAAAACAGGCAGTGATAACCCAAGAATCAACAAAATAAAAGAGAAAACTGTATATCCTAATCCATTGAAAGAAAAACAAACATACAAAGAAGCAACCAATGTATTCACAGAAATTGCATGACAAGAACAAGCTCATGACAATCGACATAAAAAAATAAACAAATTAATCCAGCTCATACAAAAAGACAACTCGGTATCTTAGTTCATCGATTTGGTGTATGAAATAAAATGGAACAACTCTGAAAAACAAACAAAGAACATCTGTAGCTTAAATAAAAAAGATAAATATGATGCCAACCCACTTGTCGACCTGGAAATTGAAGGATACCATGTTCGACAAGTAGTGCTCGACTTTGGATCACAAGTAAACATCATGACTTGTGACACTTAGGAACAAATGGGCAGACCTCGACTCTATGAGTCAGGCATTTACTTGAAACTAGCCGACTAGGACCTAATTGAATCTATTGGAGTCTGGAAGAATGTTGACACAACTATAAAAGGAATCTTGACCAAGGTCAACTTCGAAATCATTGACTCGAAAGAAGGATCCAGTTCCTTCCCAGCGTTAGTCGATCGACCTTGGGGTAGAAAGATGAAAGCATCGATATCCCTGGACAAGGAGCGAATCAAATTAAAAGGAAATGGACAAAAGGTCATTGTACCCATTCATCCATCTCAAGGAGAACCTTGGACTGAACCTATCGATGACGAAGTCGACATCTGACAACTGTACTAGATTCAAAACAATGTAGATTATACAGAACCAAATATCCATGGAGAACTTCATTTAGTCAACCAAGACTCAGTTGGTTATAATTCAGACGCCGAATTATATGATTGGGAGATCGAGAACTACAAAACAAAAGCAAGAGGGTGTTGGACTATTCAAAAAGTGCAGAAAAAGCCCACCCAATAGTGCTTCATAGTGTCCATTGTCCCAAAAATATTTGAGAATAAAATTAGGGAATACCCTACCTTACAACCTACTAATGTAAATACTACACAGATACCAAGATACAAGGAAAGGGACTCACCAGTCATGCATGTAGAACAATTTTCCAAAAATATTGGGGAACATGGCCAACTTCAAAGCCTAGTATAAACTTTTATAGGACAAGCTGCTAGATGGGATACCCATCAGACGAGACTGCAGACCTGGACAACAGCTTCGACTTACTGTGTTGAAAGGTTTGGAGGAAAGAAGTTAACCTAACAAGCTCAGATACCTGTATTCAATCAAGGACAGAACCCAAAAGATCATATTAAAACTTGTGAAAAAGAGTGGAGAAGACTTGGATACAAGGATGAACGAGCATGGCCACACTTGTTCCCATCAACCCTCACCGACTTACCAAACAAATGGTATAAGATGGAAGAAGCTAGAGGTGAAACATTATTATGGCATGAACTCAGGGAAAATTTCATTAAAGATTTCAACTTTATACCTCAAAATGAAAACTTGGTTGAAACAACAAAACAAATTAAAGAATTTATACAACCAACCGAAAACAAACCCTTAAAAGATACCCGACAGACAATGAAATGCAACAATATACAAATGAGAATAAAACCACAGTCGACATGACTACAGTTAGAAAATGAAAACACAGAAGGAAAAAGCTTTAGATGGAAATCCAATCATGTCAAAACAACCAAACCTATTTGTACAATCCTCAAAGTAGAAACAACCGATAAACAGGATACCGACAAAATGACTGCAACCAAATTCCCTGCCACATTCTCACAATTTAAAGAAGGAAGTTTCCCGATCAATGAAGCCAAAGCACCAGAATGGCTAGATGCTAAAGTCAAAACTAAAGAATTCGACATCTCAAATGATGATCGACCAAAAATGGCAAAGATTGGTGACTACTGGAGTGAAGAGCAGGCCACAGAGATAGTGAACTTATTAAAGGATTTCCAAGATGTATTTGCTAGAGATTATAAAGAACTCAAAGTCTTGGTCCACGAAATGGGAGAAATGAAGATGGACACTAAACCTAATGTTTTACCTGTGAAGAAAAGGCCATATAAACTAGCTCACAAATAAAAAGAGATAGTCAAAAAGGAAATTGATAACATGCTTGCAGCAGGCATCATCTTTCCTATCGACCAATTAGAATGGGGAAGTCCAATGGTTGTACAGCCTAAGAAACATGATCCGACCAAACTAAGAATTTGTGTTGACTTTAGAGAATTGAACAAAGTGACACTGACGAACCCATTTCCAACTCCTTATGCAGATGAAATATTAAATGAGGTTGCAGGACATGAATGCTACTCATTTACAGATGGATTCTTAGGTTATAACCAAGTGCCAATAGCTAAATAAGACCAGAAGAAGACAACCTTTGTGTGTGAATTTGGTTCATTTGCTTACAAGGTTATGCCTTTTGGATTAAAAAATGCACCTGTGGACATTTTAGGAATATATCTACAAGTTTGATGATTGGACAATATACTCCATGTTAAAGGATCTCATTGCAAATGGCCCAGACTTATGTTGGATAGATGTCGACAAATTCAACTCTTCCTAAACATCAAGAAATGCATATTTGTGACCCCCATAGGGATATTATTAGGGAACATTGTCTGTAAGGAAGGTATTAAGGTTGAATTTGCAAAGATCAAAATTATCCTCGACCTAAAACCACCAGTAAACCCAAAACAAGTCAGGGTGTTACTTGGCCACACAGGCTATTATAGAAAATTCATAAGATATTATTCAAATATGAACTATCCTCTTGAAGAACTATTAAGGGAAGATCAAGAGATCAACTGGACAGAAAAGTGCCACATATCATTCGAAAAATTAAAAAGAAAACTAGTCGAAGCACCAATCCTAAAGTTCCCAAACTGGTCGATCAAATTTCATGTTCATATTGATGCATCAGGCCTAGCAATAGGCACAATATTAACTGAACCAGGAGATGATGAAATGGATTATCCTATAGTTTAAAGTAGAAAAAAATTAAACAAAACCGAGAGGAACTATTCGACAACAGAAAGAGAAGCCCTAGGAATGGTCTTTGCACTACAAAAATATTGACATTATCTCTTAGCTAACCCATTTATATTCTATATAGACCATCAGGCCCTGAAGTATCTCGTCAATAAACCACTACATCATGGAAGGATCTGTCGATGGCTACTTCTATTTCAAGAATTCGAGTTTGAAGTCATTGTCCGACCAGGCAAGTTAAATGTTGGTCCTGACCATTTATCCCGAATTGACACAAGAGAAGAACCGACAGGAGTCGACGATGACTTACCTGATGCACATTTATTTTGGATAGAAGCAGTCCCGGCAGAACTAGAAGAAATAGCCTAGTTCTTGGAAGATGGACATGCACAAGAAGGAATGAGTACAAAGAAAAAGCAGATATTAGCTATGAAGGCTGCACCCTACAGTCTTATAAATGGATTTTTATACAAAATGGGATTAGATGACATCCTTAGAAGGTGTGTACTAGAACACGAACAAGACAACATTCTGCATGAAGCACACTACGGACCTGCAGGAGGACATTTCCAAGCAGACACAATTGCAAAGAAAATCCAACAGTCAGGGTTATGGTGGCCGACGCTCCACAGAGATTGCAAAAATTTTGTTAGTCGATGTGATAGATGTCAACGACTAGGTCGACCCCTGCCTAGCACAGAAATGCCTTTGATATCCGTAAACCCAAGTTTGACATTCGAAATCTGGGCCATAGACTTCATAGGACCATTTCCTATACCAGCAAAAAGAATAGGTGCAAGGTATATCATAACTGCAGTCGAATATGTCACTAAATGGGCAGAGGTTGAACCAGTCGACACATGTTCTAGTGAGATAGATGCTAAGTTTATCTATGAGAATATCATCACTAGATTCGGATGTCCACTAACTCTAATTAGTGACCAGGGAACACACTTCATCAACAGAACTATCAAAACCCTAACCGACCAGTTCCAAATCGACCATCGTCGGAGTACAGCCTACCACCCTCAGTCGAATGGAGCAATTGAAGCATTTAATAAAACATTAACAAGATGACTAACCAAAATATGTAACGCTGATAAGGACGACTGGGACGAGAAAATACCTGCAGTATTATGGGAATACAGAACATCATATAAACGCTCGACCAACCAAACTCCTTTTTGACTAGTCTATGGACAAGAAGCAGTAGTCCCACTACACTTCTGACAACAAACACCTATCATCACAGAAATCCTACATGTCGATGTCGAACAAGGAAGAAAAGATCGACTATTGAAACTAAGAAAACTTGAAGAGGACTGACTAATGGCAATACAACATCGATAAATCCAGAAACAACAATATAAAGCATGGCACGACTGAAACATCAAGAACAAAAACTTGTCGGTAGGAGACCTTGCTTTACTATACAATAGTCAAGTAAAAGGTAAACCTAAAAACCTCCATACAGAATGGATGGGACCTTACGTTGTTGAAGAGATACATACCAACGGATCAGTCCGACTAAGGACATTACAGGGCATAGTATTTCAGAAGCTTTTTAATGGAGCTCGACTAAAATGCTACAGAAACTAGAACTAAACCTCGAAAAAAAAAATCATATAACAACCATAACCGAAAACCAAAAGCTATAAAAACTAAAAAATCCAAAAACCAAAAAAATACTGTACATACAGAAAACTATGACAAGAAATTACCATTTCTACAGCCAACATCATGCCCATCGACATAACACCATTGACCATTCTTATCGACTGACCACTTCCATCGACCATTCTCATAACCAACATCGACCACCGACCTCGATAGTCCCATTGAGCATTCATGACATCGAGCGTCGAAAGCAATTTTCCATTAATGCACACTCAAGTGTTCTAGCTGGAACATCACGTCCACCATTAATATACCCATCAACGCACACATCCACAGCATTGCCTATAAATACTGGATCGCCGAAGGATCATTCACCGCAATTCATACAGAGAGAGCATCAGAGCATCCAGTCGATTAAAAGCCGAGAAAACCTTAGTGAAATAGACCACCAAACCGACACAATGACACCCAAACAAACTAGAGCCTCGACCAAAGCCAAGGAACTACAGGCTACGGATACACCTTTAGTCTGCAAGATGAAAAACATTAAGAATGCCAAGGTACAGGAAGGCTCATGGCAAAAAACTATGGCCGAGATGCAAGAATGGGCTTATGTCAATAAGAAAGCCACTAAAGCCGCAGAAAAGATCAAATACAACACTATATTTAGCTATGTCAATGCACCAATCATGGACAGCTTCGGTGGCATGAAGGAAACCGCTGTAAAATTCATGATCAGCCGGTACCACGATGGCTGGTTCTACTTCGACCAACCGGTCGACATCTCTGGAGAAGTCATCTCCAAGCTGACCGGTTTCTCAAACAAAGGAAACCCAGTCCTAGTCGGTATTAAAGAAGGACTGGTTGAAGAGCTAACTGGGTCGAGTTAAGGAAATAACTTGAAGGGGTTGATGATTATCCAAATCACAACACGAACACCATAGATTGTGGCCAAGATCATAGCAATTACACTCACCCTAGTAGGTCGAGGTAGTGACCTTAAGTTAGACATGCTAGAATTTGTCGACACCATTTCCATAGATGGAAGGATATACAGATGGGATGAATATGTCGCCGACATGGTCAAGACCATCTATGAAAGATGCCAAGAAATGGGGGGAATCATCAAGTTCCCCTCCCTAATCTTATGGATAGTCATGTACCATATTTTCCTGGAGGGGAGTCCAATCTTTTAAGAACCGTCGAGGTTCCACATGTGGAGATTCAAACCATTCTCCCAGAGAGGAACCTTGCAGGAACTTGAGCACGGGAAAGTACTATTGGAGAACTGGCTTCAACAACTCAAAGTCCACATGACTAGATGGAGGGTGCCTCAAAAAATTTGAAGAAATCTATCGACGAACTCCCACACCCAGCTAGAGCTCGACCATACCTCTGTGTGGTACATGTAGGGTGACAACTCAAATGCCAAAGCCCTTGACTACTATCCATCAGTCGACCAGATCTTTTGGGAACTGTCTCGACAGGCCAAAACCAAAATACCAGCACCAGCAGCAGTAAAGCAGATCGACTTCTTGATCGAGGAGCTTCTCATAGACCAAGAAAAAGAGGAAGACTATGATCTCAACCTCTATATTAGCATCTTTGTGTCGGAGGAGACACCGGTCGAACACACCGGCTAACTTCAAATAACCATCAAACCTCCGACCGCAAAAAGGGAAGAACCCCAGACAGCAGAGCCACAGCCAGAGCAGCAGGTATTTCCTCTGGCTGCAGAAAGTGTCATCCCGACCCAGGAGCCAAGGGGAGAGACAGAGCCAGAAAACCCAGAGTATGTTGTCACAAAAGGCATCATTAGAAAATTGTCAAAAGAGATAGCAACGGCCAGGAAGAAGTTCAAGACACAACAACAACAACAAGGAAAAGGTAAGCGCAAGCTTATCCTTGCAGACTCATCGGAAGACGAGGAGGAACTGGCAGCCACGACCCTCGACATAATAGAGGATGCAGTAGCAAACAAGGTGTCGGTCAAAACCCAGTTCCAAAGATTCATCGAGGTGGGAGCACTAGCAGGTTGACCAAAGAAAGCTAAGACCACGATGACGCCTGAGAACGTCTTCGATCTAGTGTCTACGCCTCCATCCCCATCACCGACAAAAATAATCGAGGAACAAGTACTGGCACCGCAGTCAGTAAGCCCCCTCGACTTGTGCAAAAGTGTGATGTCGGAAGAGGTTAAGGAAAAATTCGACAAAGATAGAGATTTGCAGGCATTCATTGAGAAATTTCCTGAGCTATTTACGCCATCCCAGAATATATCCACAAAATCACCTCTCTTCACGGTTGGTGGATACCAACCAGGACACGAAGCCGAATCCAGAACCTTTGCAACCATCACGTCGACTTTCGAGAGAAATCCCGACAAGGAAGCTGAAGTGATTGCATGTCGGACCTCGACTATCACTTCGACCGTACCTCATACCAACCCACCGGCCGCTGCCCTGAATGGAGGAAAAGAAAATAAGGAGGACATATCCCAACAGATTAACCAAATGTTCTCCAACTTAGACTCACCTCCCCGCCCCGAAAATCCACCACTCACCCACACTTAACCCAAACCAATCAGCCCCGACCATTCGCCAACTCCATCACCACCACCACCATCTCCACCACTACCACCACCCCTCGACTCAGAGCAAGGTCCACCACATCCAGCTGCATCTAAACAACCAGAAGTAGTAGTCATCCCACCTCCCCAACCAAAGAAACTACCAACCACTATCCCACAAACCAAATATCCAGACTCGACTGTTGCAGGTGCACAGGTGCCGACACAAGAAGGAAAAGAAAAGCATAAGAAGAGGAAGGAGAAATAGAAGAAGGAGCATCATGGACAGCCATCAAAGGTCCAGATCAGACTGAAGGATGCAAGCTCCTTGACCGACCCAGAGCTAGGACAACTCCTCAAGACCCTAGCAGGTGAATCAAAGACAAGGAGTGAACAAAGAAATAAGGAACTCGACGACAAGAATGCAGAACAGGTCAAGTTCCTCACCAAATGTCGAAACCTGGCCCATTCAATTTTGTCGGGCCTCGTAGAGGTCGACATAGAAAAACCGCTCGAAAGGGCGTATGAGCTATTTGAGAGCATGGTGTCGGCATTCCAAGCTCACATTTAGGAAACAAAGGAGGAACAAAAAGAAGAAACTTCCAGACTACTAATGGCACAACACACCACCTTCACTGAAGCTTATAAAGTGCTGCAAGATCACATGGAGGAGTCTGTCGTAACTGAAGAAATACTGAGAGACTGGCCTACTTACTACGGGAAAGTCTATCAGTAATCTCGGCAGACCCGACAAGGGATCCAGGCGTTGGAAAGCAGGAAAGTCACTGAGGAAGCACTAAGGACCACAATAGAAGAACAAATAGTGCTTGAAACAGCCAAGCTGCAGAGACTAGAGAGGGAAGCACATCAGTGGGTGCAGCAAGCTATCCCCAATTTAGAAAAAGTCAACATCATCTGTCCACAGATGAAACGACTTATAGAGACTGCAGAAGAGAAGGACCAATTTATGGGTCCCGACATGGAGAGGATAGCATAAGTCTCCATTTCAGAAAAGATGTCGATCCTATCAAGCCTGACTACACTTACCATCAACATCCAAAATATTTTGCAAAGTTGGACAGATTTCCAACATCACCTTGCAGTAACAACACCATCCATTGTCGAAGTCTGTGTACAGAAGTGACCGACCATCAGACTTCACAGCCCATGAAGACAAGGAAAAACACAGTAACTATTGAGACCAAAGGGATTATTTTTGCACCTCCCTGTTTCTTTAGGATGAAGAAACATTTTGTTCATGGGGGAGATGTAGAAGGAGCAAGTCGATAAGTCAACTTGAACGATAGCTGACTTAGTTGATGAGACGACTAAGTCGGTCGACCGACTAAACTAGAGATTAGGTCGGCCACCTAAGGTCGTGTTGGTTCACCAAACCGACAAATAGTTATTTTGTAACTGTTTTGTAATCATATATATTAGGCTGGTGAGCCAGATGAGAACTCAGTTCAGTTCTTTGTGTTGTATGGACTCATTCATGTAATATAATCTGTTATATCACCTATTTGTTCTTATCTCTTGTCTCTGTTTTATATGTATGTTTTAGTATGTATTATTGGTAATCTTATGTGATCTGTGAGATTACAACAGCATGGTTGATTGCATCCTTCAAGGAGGCAATCTCTTTCTTTGAACTTCCTGTAATCAGAAGGTCATCCACATAGAGAACAATAATCATTAAATAACCATGAATCAGCTTCAAATAGACATTAGGATCAGACTTGCATCGAACAAAACTCAGTGACATCAGAAAGCCATCAATCTTGGCATACCAAGCCCTGGGGGTTGCTTGAGCCCATATAATTATTTCTTCAACCTGCACACTAAATATGGATTAGATACAAAACCTTCTGGTTGCTGCATATAAATCTCTTCAGTCAGATCTCCATTCAGAAAGGCACACTTTACATCCATGTGATGTACCTCCCACCGCTTCGAAGCTGCAATGGCTAGGGCAAGCCTTATGGAGTCCATCTTTGCCACTGGTGCAAATGTATTATTGTATTCAATACCATGTACCTGAGAGTATCCATTGGATACCAATATTTCCTTATATCTCAAATTTGAACCATGAGCAGCAAACTTAGTTTTGAAGACCCACTTACACTTCACTAGCTTTCTTCCTTGGGGGAGATCAACCAGTTCCCATGTGTTGTTCTTCTGGACCGTGTTGAATTATTCTTTCATGGATGTTTTCCATCTTGGATCATGTGCTACATCTTCATATGTCTTTGGATCAGAATCTATCATCAAATAACACTTCTCATAAAAGAGAGTATCTTTCACACAAAGGGCACTCTCAAATTGAGATCTAATCCTCCTAGTGTCATTAGGATTTCCAGCTAGTTCCCCAGCTGCATGAATGGTCCTTGCTTCCCACTTTGGTATTTTAGGGTTGTTAGGATCTACAGTTAATTCATCATTATCAGACATATCAGAATCAACAAACTCATTAGTCTCTTCACTTACAATCAATGGTTGTGGTGGTGAAGAGGACTCTCAAACTTCAACTGTTGCTAAAGGCTCTTCTTTGAACTGAACACTTCTTTTAATGAAAAATTTGTTTGTGATCAAGTTGATTATCTTGTACCCTTTTGAATATTCATAATACCCAACAAATAGGAACTCTTTGCTTTGGTGTTGCAAATCCTTCCTCTTTTAAGTTGGAATTCTAGCCCAAGTCTTTGAGCCAAAAATCCTGAAATGGGTCACATCTGGCTTGTGCCCACTCCAAGCTTAGAAAGGAGTCATACCATCAAGATGCTTATGTGGCACCCTATTCTAGAGATATGATGCACAGTTTATAGTTTCGGCCCAAAAATTTGGTGGCAAAGTTTTAGCCTCCATCATACAAGTTTCCATATCCTTCAATGATCTGTTCTTTCTCTCAGCAACACCATTTTGCTGTGGTGTGTAAGGGATAGAATGCTACATCTGGATACCTATATCTTTGTAAGACTAGATGAACTTAGACTTGAAATACTCACCACCATTTTCAGATCTGAGGATCTTGAGTTTCCTCCCAGACTGGTTTTCAACCAAGGCTCTAAAGAATTTGAAGAGGTCAAAAAGTTCAGACTTATCCTTTAGGAAGTGAACCCAACAATACCTGGAAAAGTCATATATGAAGGTGAGTGGATATTTGGCTTGAATCATGGACATATTAGGGAATGGAATAGAAACGTCACTGTGGATCAACTCAAGAGGTGCAGAGGTTCTCTCATGACTAACTCTCTTATACTTGTGCTCTGGGTGTTTTCCTAGGATACAACCTTGATAGACTCCCTTAGAAAACTTGATCTTTGGTAACCCTATGACCATGTATTTTTCACTCAAATCAGAAATATACTTGTAGTTAAGATGGAAAAATATTTCATGCCAAAGCTTGCTTTCTTCATTAGCATGAGTAAGAAGAGCAGAGGGGTTTGAGTAGGGTATAAAATGGGAAAACTTGTATACCTTTGAAGTGTGATCAACAACACCTTTTTCTATGACTTTACTATTCGAAATCTCAGTGATTTAAACTTAGTTGGGGGAGAATATGACTTTCTTTGGAGACCCAGTGTGAGTCATCTGATACACTGACAAGAGATTAGAGGTAAGACCTGGAACATACAACACATTATTCAAATTATCATGGTTAAGATCAATCCTACCCTTTCCCATACTGTCAGTTTGAGAGTTATCTCCCAAAACTATTGGTGGACCTTTCGACATGTCAAGAGAAGAGAAGATCTCTTTTGTCGAAACCATATGTCTGGAAGCTCTAGAATCAATGATGAAACTAGGTGAGCTTGAGGTGCCAACAACCAAGGTATGTACTCTCTCCTTGTCTTCTGAATTTGATCCTTTTTTCCTCTTGTTTGAGCAATCAGGAAGGGAGATGTTGTTCTTCTCCAGGAGTTGGGTCAACATGTCTATCTGCTTTTTCATACAAGAGATCTCAGGATGATAGCCCTTACTACAGTATGCGCACTTGCTCATTTCTCCTTTGTTCTTCTTCTTCTAGGGGTTCTTCTTGGAGCCTAAGGACTCCTCTTGAGACTTTTCCTTGTCTCTCTTTTTCTCAGGTGGATTTTTATATTTTTTCTTGCTTTTTGAATCCACCTCGAATCTCCAGCAACCAAATCTTGGTCTTTGGAAGAATTGATGGTGCCCATCATCACCAATTTATCTTGCTCCTAAGTGAGGGAATCCATGAACTCAACAATCTTAGGCATCTTCCAGGTTCGAGATGTCAATTTAGTGGTATAGAAGGTCGAAAAAAACATCGAATAGTTAGGACCAAGGCTCAAGCTTTGAGAGAATGGTCAAAACTAGTTGCTCCTCCTTCTTTTCAATCCCACATTGTTTTAACTGCAAAACAAGGGCCTTAAACTTGGTAAAATAGAGTTGCAATGATTCGAAGCTACTGGGATTCAAGGATATCAATTCATTGTCGATTTGATGTCATCTCATATTTCTTTCCAAAAATATCTTCAAGCTTCTCCCACACCTCATTAGGAGATTTCAATGAATCAAGATGAAAGAGGAGGTCTCTTGAGATACTCAGACACAAAAGACCATAGGCCTCATCCCTCCTATTGTGCCTTTTGATATTCTCTGAAGCTACATTGATCTCTACCTTAGTAGCCATGGTAACCCTATAGAGACCTTTATCTCTCAAAAATATCTCCATCTTAGCTTTCCATTCGAAGAAATTGAATGGAGTCAAGACGATTCTTTGAGATTGGTCCATATCTTAGCTCCTGTGCCCTTCAGTCAGCAGAATGTGCTCTCAGTCAGTGATGTCGAACCTGAAATAAAAATATGGAAGGAGAGAAATCGATCCATAGAGGCTCTAATACCATGTGGAAATTGAACCCAAGAGATAGATCAATTACACTCACAAAATTGCTAATCAAACATGCAAAATTCACACAAAAGGAGACTGAAATTGGAGCATAACTTAATCATGTATTGAATAAGTGTACATTATCCAACCATATGAAGTAATAGGCTGCTAAAATATATAATTACATGAGAGATTTGAAAGCACTATTTTTCTTTTCGAATTGGTAAAAAAGAAGGCTTACTAAAACAAGTCAAATCCCCCATAGGTGCAACAAGGACTTTCCAAATCCATGAAGATCCTCATGAATTAGCTAAAGAAAGTTGGAAAGATAATGTGTGGTGGAAAGAAAAATAATTCATGCTTTTGTATGGAGAAAAGGAAGGAGGATGATGTGGTAAAAAAACAAGGCAAGTTCTCCTAGACTAGCTTTTCCTTTATGCCTTAAAACAGATGTAAAGCAAGGAAGCTTTCAGAAAAACAAGATATGTGCTTTAAGGTAGTAGGAATAAAGAAAACATGCTAAATATGTCTCAAGGATGATTCCAAAGTGCTCCATGACCCAGTTTAGTAAGTATTGACTTCTAGGAACATGTAGAAGTCAACTAGCATAGAGAGGGAATCTAGGATTCTAGGAATAAGACAAAAATGATTTAATTAATGTCAAATATGGGTAACTACGGGTTGATTATTCTAACACAAGTATATGGTAATTCCCTTTGGACTTAGGAAAAAATCGTATTTGTTTCCTTTAAATACTTTATACACAAATTTATTGAAGTCTACTTCGATGACGCGATAGTATTTGGCCTAGTAAAATACCATATAGAGAGCCCGAGAATGATGTTGGAATGCTATCACCAGTACCAAATTTCCCTGAATTTGAAGAAATGTGTTTTTTGTGCACCTTTTGGAGCTATGTTGGGCCATGTGGTGTGTCGCGACAGAATTTTGGTTGATCTAGCCAAAGTTGCGATCATCCTTGATCTACCACCATCTACTACAATTAAACAATTAAGAGACATATTAGGAAACACTGAATACTACAGGAATTTTATCAAAGGATATGCAAAGGTGATTGCTCTGATGGAAAAACTGTTGAAAAAGGATACTAAGTTTCAATGGACAACAGATTGTCAAGAAAGTATGGATAAGATGAAGAAACAAATGGCTACTGTGCCAAAACTTGTGTTTTCAGACTAGGAAAAGCAATTCCATGTTCATGTCAATGCCTTGTTTGTTACATTTGGCATGGTACTGATGCATCATGCTGAAGGGTCGATTGATTATCCCATTTCCTTCTCTAGCAAGAAGTTGTCAACTGCAGAGAGAGAAGGGCTAGTGATGGTATATGCGCTACAAAAATTTAGACATTATTTAATGGGAGGATATTTTAAGATGTATACTGACCATTCTGCATTGAAATACTTGGTTAATAATCCAGTCTTGGGGGGGAAGATATACTGGTGGCTTCTCCTCTTCCAAGAATTTGATTTTGAGATAACTGTTAAACCTGGTTTGTTGAATTTGGGGCCAAACCATATTTTGAGAATTGAAAGTGGAGAAGAACCTACTAGTATGGATGATATTATTCCTGATGCGAAACTATTTGCGATAAACATGTTTGATGATCAGTATAAAGATATCATACATTTTTTCGTGTACAAGTTATGCGCCAATTGAATTTTCAACTGTGCAGAAGAAGTAGTTGGTTGTGTGAGCTGCATCTTTCCAGTTGATCGTGAGAAATTGTATAAAATGGGTTCGGATGAGATACTTCGGCATTTCATTTTGGAGAAAGAGCACACAATGATATTAAATGACGGACATGCTAGTGTCGTAGGAGGCTAATATGCACTAAAACCTACAGTGCGCAAGATTTTTCAAGCAGGATTATGGTGGCCCACCATGCATCCAGACGCTCGGGATTATTGTCGCAGCTGCGATGTTTGTCAAAGAACTGGAAAGTCATCCTGAAGAGATGAAATTCCTTTGGTACCTTAGAAAACATTAAAAGAATTTGATAAATGGGTTGTTGATTTTGTAGGACCTATCAGTCTGAAAGGAAAGCGCGCGAGAGCATGATATATTATTACTGCAACTAATCACCTAACTAGATGGGAATGAGCAGTGCCAGTAAAATACTGTATTGCTGCGATTGCTGCAAATATTCTATTTGAAAATGTTGTGACAAGGTTCAAGTGCCCAAATATTTTAATCATCGATCAAGGTACGCATTTGTTAATCCATTGATTGAAGAATTGACTGAGTAATTTCATATACAACATAGAAGGACAACGCCATATCAACCTCAATCAAATGGAGCTATCGAAGAATTCAATAAGATTATGGAAAATGCATTGACAAAGGTTTGCAATGCATGAAGAGATGACTCAGATAAGAATATTTCTGTAGTATTATGGGCATATCACACGACGTGTAATAAGTTGACATGATAGAATCCATTTCGGTTGGTGTATGGGAAAGAAGCTTTCATTCCTATGGAGTACATTGTACCAAGCTTAAGAGTTGTTGTGATCATTGAAATGATAGATGTTGATGCTGTGGAAGATAAGTTACTTCAACTAGTACAGTTGGAGGAAGAACATTTGTTGCAGGATTTCACAAAAATGTAGTAAATAAAAGACAGAAAGTATGGCATGATCGAAACATTAAGAGAAATCAGTTTCAAGTTGGAGGACTTGTTCTTATGTATGACATCAAATTTTTCAAGAATCCAGGAAAACTAAAAAAATGCTAGTTAGGACCATATATTGTCAAAGAGATCACCGATGAGGAACAGTGAAGCTAGAAAAATTAGATGGGATGGAGGTTAGGGGACTCATCAATGGGAGTCAACTGAAACCATATTATGATAGCTATGACTTAGTCGCATAACAATAATAATGAATGTGCCTAAATTTATTATTGCAGACTATTAGTGTGCCGTAGTAATAAGTAAAGTTTTGTAGAATTGAGGTCTGGCGAAGAAAACAGAAGGATAATGCAAAGCCATTTAGTGAGTTGCATAAGAAAGGGACTCTTCTAAATGATAGAATCATGCTGCAAGTGACGCAACGCTGGTGCAAGAATGAATAGACTCACTGACATGACTATTGTCTGTCATTAATTTGAAAATATCAAGAGAATATGACGACGTATTTTTAAAATTCACTCCGGTCATAATTATTATGACGTCATAACATAAAGGGGTGGCTCAATTGGTAGCATCCACATAATGAATCAGAGAGGTGACCAATTGATGGGTCATGTTGTCATTATTCCACTCGATGAATACATGTGTGAATATTTGACAAACTGAGAGAGTATGTGTTTTTTCTATTTTCCCTCGCTTTCAACCGAGTTTGATATATTGCAACATCGAGCTACTGGTTGCAACACCCAAGGCCGAAGTAAAATTTTCATAGAAGTATGGTTACTTTGATATTTAGAGCCATTTACCTCATGGGATTTGTTATTGAAGTCGTGATACTTGTCATGGTTGAGGAAAATGCCGCCGGATATGTTTCTCCACAAGAAGGGAGGCGAATGGAAGCTGAGCTAGTTCCAATCCTCCCCGCCCTAATGATATGAACGTACTACCAGGGTCAGAAATAAGGAAGCGTTATGGTCCCTGCAAGAGCAATACTGTCTTAGTATTGCTAAGAAATAATGAAGAAGCAATGGCTACAATTCAAGGGCCGAAAGACATCCCAAAGAATCCCCCAGATAGAGTTGTGGAACGATTCACCAGAGTGCATAGTATTTATTGCTAGAGCCCGCCGGTCCGAACTAGTGTTCAGATAATGAAAAACAGAGACAAAGGTCACCATCATCACCATCATCTCTACAAAAAGCTCAAAATATACTAGGTGATGATGCTTTCAAGAAAAAAATGAACTGGCAGATTCCAATGAGGGAAGGTAAGACATCAACGACATGGCAGACTCTACCAGTAGTAGAGTAAAGAAAACGCCTAGACACTGATTTTCCTTTTCGACTGCTGTGAACTCTAAGGTTTATATTGATGTTGAAAAATCATTCAATGATGATGAAGAGGAAGATTCTGAAGAGGAGGAAGGAAAAACCTGAGATGAGTTGGAAGATGAAGCTAGAAATACATACAAGGAGAATTGGTGATGTTGATGAGCTTTCCCATATTGTCCGTCCTACTGTTATGAAACAATAAGTTTATCCAATAGAAGAAAGAACCAAAGTAGTAGCAGAAGCTATAATTAACATAAAGGAAAGAAGGGAAGCAACAATATAAGCTGCAAAGAAGATAGAAAAAGCGAAAGAAGTATGTGCCAATCATGTCGACCAAGTCTCTCAATATTAGGTAGTGCTCATACATGATTCTGAGTTAGATAAAGTCACAGAGGAGCTGTGAACAACTGAGGAAGATGTAAATCAACTGAAAATTGAGATGAAGTAGTTCCCTTAGAAGATAAAATTGCTAAGGAAACGGAGATGAAGAAATTGCAACAGCAGGTTAACACGTTACACATACAACAACATGAAATAACATATAAGGTTGTAAATTTAGAGGTTGAAGATGAAAGAATTACAGGTATTCTTCAGCTTGTACATCATAAAGTGTGCAAAAAAGTCGCACCAGTAGAGAAGGTAATGCTAGAACACGTAATTTCCGACCTTGTGGAACAATTGAAGAAAATTGAGGAAGAAGTGTGGCTGGAAGTAGACAAAGTAGCAAAAATATTGGAATATTTTCACAGTAAAGATGGTACAAGTAAAGAAATGGAGGAATAAATTTGCGTGGATCACGACGAGCCATAGGTGAGTGTTTGGGGCCTGTTAGGCCTAGGGAAAGGAAAGTAAAATTCAATTAGAATTCTTCTTAAGTATGAAAAGGTGTGACATAAAGAAGAGGAAGGAGTTGTGATAGAGTCAGTGACAGAAGAAAGGAAGAGAAGATGAAAAAAATAAGGAAAATGATGTGCGATAGAAGAAGATAAAGAATAAGGAGTTAAGGAAAGAAGCAGTTCAAGAGGAAACTGTGAAAGCCGCGATGGTAGGAAGATGAACGACAATAGGAAGATGCACAACATAAGGAAGGAATGTGACAAGGAAAGGTGTGATAGAATAACAGTATTAGAAGGCGTGTAGTATAATGTCTAAAAAAGGACAATAGGATATAATGAATGGAAAATGACAAAACGGAATAACGTCTCGAAAGCAATAGTTGGGAATATTGTGGGTACGAGGTCAGCTAGAGATGACATAAACCACACATAGGAAGGTATCTTTGTAAGTCAGGTCGTTAGTTCCTACTGTCATGTGTCCTTAGAATAGTAAAGATAGCATGGTGATTACATGTAGAAATTTGACTGAGAAAGAGACAGGTAGAGAGTCTGTAAATAGTTTATAAAAGGAGGAACCCAAGCAATATGTAGGTTAGCTCCTCGGTCGTTAGCTCCTTTGTAAGTTCTCTATTGTAAACTCTTGGCTATTAATTTTGGTCACTGTTATTGTAGTGGTGTATCTCAGTTAGTTTTGTTGAGTGCATAAGAGTTGAAGAATCTGCAGTTGAGTGCACAAAATTGTAGAAGAAGTAGATTCGATCAAGATTGTGTGTGAATAGTTGGTAGAATCAAGAAGGGAAGAAGAAGAAGAGAAGATAAGAGAGCACAAGAGGATGAAAGAGTCTATATAGATAAAGAATAATATCTAGAACAAAGCATGCATCTTAGTGCACATAAAAAAGGTGCATACATTTCTCATGCCAGATGAAGAGCACCTTTGTGGTTTTTTCCCGGATAGGTTTCCACGTTGACTACTGTGTCAATTGTATGAATGATGTTTTTATTTAAAATGAATGTATATATGTTTTTGTGAGTGAGTGTCTATGTATTTTCTTACAAAGAGTATGTTTATGTCTGTCGCACTGTGATTATGAATATGTGAATGTACTTAGTTTGCATTGGGTTGTTGATATAATACTTTTACAAGGAGGAATCATGTTAAAGTTTAGATGTGTAAACATAGTCACACAACCCCACTCATCAGGCTTGGTTGAGTTCCTTGGTGAGTCACCAAGGGAAAATAAATCCCCCACCCAAATATGAAAACCTAGTTCTAGAAGTTACCCAATAAAGGAAATATATATCAGGTGAGACTGCATCTGTGTTGTACGTGCTGCTGGCTGATCCTTGCTCTCTCGGACCGATATCTTAGGATTTGTTGCGCTAAGTAGAAGGGATTGAACCTGGGTCGAGGGGAAGCAGGATAAAGCCAACAGATATCAAATCACTGCCGGGGATGGTTTATCATGTGGTGAATACTGATTGAGGACAATATTTCTTATAGTTTTTTTATGTCCATGTTTAAGGGAGGATTTTCCCCTTTGTGGTTTTGCCTCTTTCCTTGTTTTGTATGGAGAAGCAGTATGTAAAGGGTGACTAAGACTTTTCTCTAGGACCTATATCTATGATGTATTTCTGATATTTTACAGAATTTAGGCTTAATATGGGGTCTTGGAATAATCAAAACCCATTCCCATACTTATTTTATAAAATTTAATCTTTTTGATTAAATTCCTAGCTCCCACACTAGCTAGTTGGCATCCAATTGCATTTTTGTGGTCAAAATTGCCAAAAATGCCTCCAGGAGTGATTTGGAAATATTATGGATAATATTATTCGAGCACATCAGACTTCCCATATTAGTAAGTTCACATTCCTGCCTTATCTAGAGTTTCTTTCCTTTTCAACAGTTTAAGGAAAAAGGTAAAGCTAGTTTTAAGGAAAACTGCCTTGTGTTTGTCACAACTCACCCTCCTTCTTTTCCTCACCTATGATCATGATTTATTCTAATTTACTGCACTTATCAGTTGTAACAACTCATTCATCCAATTCGTGATCCTCTTTATAGATTAGGAAAGTGTTTTATGCACCTATGGGGGGGTTTGGACTAGTTTAGTAAGCCTACTTTTGTATTGATTCAAATGGAATCTTTATGATTTTGAATACTTGGAGTATCTACATGGTTGAAAAACCTATTTATATATAATTATGGCTGGTACAAAATAATATAACAACATTTTGTGTTATTCAACATATTCAGTCTCCTTTCTTGAGTGTTTCTTACATATTTTTCAAGCAATTTTGTGAGTTCAATTGATCTAAGCTTAGGATTAATTTCCACATTATCCCATTTCCCATTAGGGGTGAGCCACTATTTAAATGCCTCAATGGATAGAATGGGTTAAGGATTCAAAGTATAAGGTCGTGGGATCATCCCAAGGATAGGGAACTCGAACTCCACATTTCCAGATTATTAGGGATGAGGTTCCACAAAGGTTCCTTTGGGAAACTTCTCGAAAATGCTCTTTTTTCCTTTTTAATTCAAGCACCACACTTTACATGAGGGAAACGAGAGGGGGAAGGGGGTACCTCCTACTGCAATAAGGAAACAAGTGGCAGCACCGCTACTTGCCAATGGACAAGGTGCGTTTCCAGCATGGGTACCTCCTTTTACATACGAACAAGGTGTGATGGTGGATTATATTAGGGAAAATAAGGGAATATGCTTACTTCTATAATTTTTTCACTTTATTCTTTGATATATATGAGCAATCAATGGGGTATCCATCTCATAACCTGAAGGTGATGAGAATTATGTGTAACACTCTTGAACCATTACCTAGCCTTCTCAAAGGCTTGTTTAAGAAGCCCAAAATTCTTTCAAGAGATTCCCATAACTACAACATTGTTGAGGATTTTTTGTAATCCCCTTGTGCCATGTTAGCTCTTGAAGTGCTCTAGAGTTGTCCTAGGTAGAAGAAGGAATTGTTGAATTTCATTGGTCGCATAGACCTTTCATATACAAATGTCATCACTTTCAACTTATACCAGGATACACCAAGGATTCCCTCCTAAGTGGCATTCCAAATCCAAATCAAGTCATGAGGAGTCTATCTATCGTACTATGGTGGATGAGGGAACATTAACATGTGTCATGTATGTGTCTTGTTGGAATGATTTGGGATCTCCCATTTTATCCCCTTCATACTATGTATAATCCTTTGATGACCACTCATTCCAATCGAAATGGGTAATATTGGGTTTCCCAATTGAATTGGGTGGAAATATGTTTGACTTAAACATAGAGGTTGTTGATTCACCACTGGATTATAATCTCTTACTGGAGTTTAGGACAGGTTTGGTCTTATTCCATGCATGCAATCATTTCTTTTGTGTTTTGAGTGTTTTATTTTTCCCGTGAAGGGAAGGTGGTTATGATTGTCTAGTTGGATTACTATACCATTGACCCAAGGGTATCTGATGGTCAAAAAAATTGTAAGCTCTACCAATTCCATCATGACAAGTGCAGGGCATGGGATTTTTAAGTACTCCTACCTTATGGGTAACTTTCCTTTATAGCCTCTTCTGTATTATATTGCATCATCCTAAATCCATGTAAGATCATCGATACCTATGGGATCATCATCCATGGATCATACAAATGCCTATGTTCCTCCTTCCTCATCCACTCTCAGCAAGCCTCCTTTTTTTTGATAATATTCCATTTCTTGTTAAACATGTTTTGATTATGACACATCATGTGCTTTTGATCGGGATCTTGGGAAATAATTCCAAGACCAAGGAGAGGTGTAGGAATAGGTGGAAGAAATTAAGACAAGGAATAAAACCATTATCCTATACTAATTCTGGTGGGGGAAAACCACAAGAATTTGGTAATCTTGCTGGGGGAAATCACTAGTCTCTACTAATCCTAGTGGGGAAAAACCATTGGCGTTTGCTAATGTTAGTGGGGGAAAACCATTAGCCTCTACTAATATTGGTGAGGGAAATCCACTATCCTCTATGAGTCATTTGGGGGAATCTCACCAATATCTGGACATCATGTTGGAAAGAAACAACTGACCATTCCAAATAATGTTGGAAGTAATGTTATTTGCGGGAAGCCTAGGAAAGCGGGGCATGGGTTTTCTCACAAATATTGTTACACATAGGACACATTATCACATGGTGTTTTGTACATTATGTACTATATTTTTTTTGGTGTGCATTTCCATTTTTTTTGTGTGTGTGTTGTGTCTCGATTAGTCCTGAAATTCAAAAACATTATAAAATACTAAAAACCAAAAAAACATTAAAAACTTTAAAAATATAAAATCAACTCATAAATGCATTTGATTATAATTTTTATATTTTTGGAATTTTCGTTATGTGTTTTGAACCTTTTTTTTTGAGGTTTTGATTGTTAATACATGGGTTTTTGGCAACATCCTCTTTCCTTGAGGTATTATCCCTAAACTAGTATATAGAGAAAGGTTGTTTTTGTTAGAATTTGATGGTTATATATGACCTTAAAATATTTATCATAATAAAATCATAACCAGATGCAAAGGATCACTAAAATAAAGACAAGCACAACCACACAAGAAAACATAGAGATTTATCCCAGGAAACCCTCACGGGGGAGAAAACAAAACAAAAATTTCTCAATATAGAATTCGACCAAGTATAGTGTAAGACCCCAAGGAAAATAAATAGAAGCTCCCTTTTAGTAGTAGACTACATCTCTCTCTCTCTCTCTCTCTCTTGCACAACTACTTGACTGAGAAGTGTGTAAAAATAAGGGAGGGTGCCTCCCTATTTATATTATTTAGTTAGGTGAAATTTTGGTCCAACAAGGATGACTTATGGACCTTCTTGGGCCGAATTCTCCTAGGTATACTCAAAAATACATTTTATACTTATTTTGTTGGGGACTATTTCCCCGACTTACAATGGAGGTTTTACCTCATGAATTTTATATGACCAATTACATCCGTACATCTGCAAACAGAGGAATAACATATCCAAATGGGTAATACAATAAAAGTACAATAGAATATCCTCCAAAGTTACATTTATTTCAACACTCCCTGTTAACAAGGAAGGTATTCTATATCATGATCAATAAACTCAACAACTATACAACTAAATGGTGATTCTATACGTGATAGGAAGTTTTGAAACAACAACACATCATGTCTCTAGAACAACATTAGCATGGAACATCTTCATTGACGTCAATATGGAACATCGTCATGGAACATCATCATGGAATCATCGTGAAACATCATCATCACTGAGCATCATCATTATGGAACATCATCACAAAGCATCATCACCATGGAGCATCATCATCATGGAGCATCATCATTGTATAACATCATCATCATGGAGAATCATCATCATGGAGCATCATCATCATAGAACATAATCATTGTCTAACATCATCATCAAGGATCATCACCATTAAGGAGCATCATCATCACTAAACATCATCATGGAGCATCATCATCACTGAACATCATCATCACAAACATCGTCATCATCATGAGTCATCATCATCATCATCGTGTATTATCATCATCATAAGCATGAGACATAATCATCCGGAACATCATCAATATGTGAATACTGGAACATCATCATCATCTAGAATAACATTAGTATGTGGATAATGGAACATCAACATCATCAGTATGTATATACTAGAACAACAACGCTATCAATATGTATATACTGGAACAATAACACCATCATTAGAATGTTAGTGCTAAAAAAATCATCAACAAATAAATGTTGGATCATCATCCCCATCATCAACATAGATATGCTGGAACAAGATCATCATCATTAGAGTAAAATGATAATACAACATCATCAGCAACAACAACACATAGTACTGGGACAACATCATTATCAACAACATAAAATGTTGTAGAAACATCATCACCATTAGCATAGAAATGTTGGAGCATAATCATCATCATCATCAACAACACAGAGTGTTGGGACATCATCATCAACAACAATAGAATATAGTGTTGGGACATCATCATCATCAGCAGTAGAATAGAGTGTTGGGACATCATCATCATCATCAACACAGAGTGCTAGGATATCATCATCATCAGGAGAAACATAGAGTATTAGGACATAATCATCATCATCAGCAAATGAGTGCTGGAACAACATCATCATCAATATTAAATCTATGCTGGAACACCATCATTAGAATCAACAAATGAATGCTAGAATCATTTGAAGCGGGATCACGGTGGGTACTCTGGTAGGCCTAACTAGCCTTATCTGGCTTGCTAATCCTTTTGAACCAAATAATCCTATCCATACATATCGATATACCTTGGCACCAAACAATCCTTGTCTGGCTTAGTAACCTTTTCGGGCCAAACAAGCCTATACAAATATACTAATCCCCCTAGGATCAAACATGACTTATTAGCACTGATATACCAATCCCAATGGGATCAACCATGACTTATCAGGATGACATACTAATCCTAGACTGAGCTACCACACCACTAAAACAGGAAACCCCATCATCATCATCACTCCCTCTTTCAAGGGAGGTCCTTTAAGAACACACCAAGCTTGTCTCAAAAGTATTCAAACTTTACACAAGACATAGGCTTAGTCAATACATCAACAACTTGTTATTTATCACTTGTTCTTCATCATTGTTATCTTGAAGGTGATTGCACAAGATCTTTCCTACAAGCCAAATTCAGTTGCATGGTTAGAAACATTTCATAATTTTCTAAACATATTCATAATGGAAAATTTTTATGCATTAAGATATATGTCATACTATCATGCAACTATTTTAGCCAATACAACATTTATCCATATCCCATATACATATGGCAACTTTCTAGATTCCTTCCATCTCTACCAGGACATTATTAAGAGTGTGCAATACTCCCAACATGTTAGCAAAGAGTTTTCATTCTAGATAAGTAGCAATTGAATGTTGTATAGCACCATATGCCACTTACCCATCACATGCATATTAGTAGTAAATTGTTCATCAATAGAAACACTCTAACATGCATAATACACTTCCTAAACCTATGAACATATCCATGTTCCAAACTGAATAGTATCATTTAAGAAACTAGATATATAGGAAATGATAATTCAAATACATATCTTTTGTTTGTTTGGTAGAATCCCTCTTGATATCTGTATCCTTGCAGGAATTACTGGAGTCTCAACATGCTCTTTTTCATTTTCTGATTCTAAGGAACTATTCCTATCTTGGTTTTGGCTGAGAATCCATAGCAAAGGTTAATGGCATCATCTAAAGAGTATGCAAAAATGACGGTTTAGTGTCTACATTTCGAGCCATTCTTGGCTCATCTTCAGGACATTATCGATGCCTCGGAAAATCTTCATATCTCCAATTCATATAAATATAGATATAGAACAATCACAAATAGCTGACACTAGGGTTTTGTTTATTTAATGACAATTAGTTTTAATGTTTATTTTTTAATAATAATTATATATTAATACATTATTTATTATTTATTTCTTAATATTATTTAATATTAATATATTATTTTCTTAGTTGTAAATTTTTTATTTACAAAATGTTTTATTTAAGTTAATATTTATTAGTTTTTAATGTATGTTATTTTATTAATTATTAATTATATATTAACCTATGTTTATTAAAATTCATATTATTTTATTATAAATTATAAATTTTTTATTATAATTTGTTTTGTTAAAGTTTATTAAAGCATGTTGTTTTAATAATAATTATTAAATTATCTTAACCTAATACTATTAATATTATTATTATATGTTGAGTTTTTTACTTCATTAATCTATGTTTTGTTTTTGTTTTATTAAAGGTTGTAATTTATATGTTAATTCTAATGAAATGTTGTTTAATATTATAGGTTTTAGGTTAGTTTTGAGAGGGTTTTCCAATTTAGGTTATTAATTAGTTTGGTTTAATTTAGTGAGGTTAGGAAGATACAACCTGTTGATGGTCAAGCCATCATCCTTGTTTATACAGTTAGGGTTTTTTACTATCTCGATAGCCTCCCTAATCCTTCTTGAGGACCAATTATCCACTTGAGCAAGGAATTTCATGTCTTCTATCCTGATTGGGTGTTTTGTGCCATGGGAGTGTCTGGCCAAAGCAGATTTATGTGCTCTATCTAGCCAGATGTAGGCACAATGTTCTTTAACCCCGGTTCGAATGGATCTCCCTATTTCACCGAGGTAGGCTTTCTTGTATTCACACGGAATCATGTAGACACCCTTTTTTAGGGAAGGATCTATGGGGTATTTAACTAATTTTAGGAGCTTTTTGATGTTATTAAGGGGAAGAACACAGAATCAACACGTTTCTTCTTGAAGTGTCTCAGAAAACTGAGCAGGTATTCTACACCAAGGATCACATAGGACTGTGTATTGGTGCTAAATCTATGTGTCCCTACAAATGCATCCATTCTTATCCAATGTTGAAATGGATAAGCATATGCTATTTATCTTCATTGGTATAATTATTCTGAATCAAAGTATATATTCCTCATCACTCGAGGAATCTTCCCTTGTTTTCTTCTTAGCTACAATATATTCATCCTCGATTTCACTGAGAGCAACACTAGTCCTCTTTCTCCAACATACTGAAGTGCTATTTCTATTTGTATCACTACCAACCCAATCAGAGTGATCATATCCCAACTGGTAGATCCTTCGATCTCTTGCATATCTAAGGCCATAATCAATTGTACCATTCAGGTATTTCACCATGTTCTTTTCCACAACCATGTGAACACATCTCAGATCCATTATGTACTAGATCAAATTACTCACTACAAAGAAAATATCTAACCTTGTGTTCTTCAAGTATATCAACGAACCAATCTTCTTCTTGTAGATTGTGACCTCAAATATCTCTAAAGTAGGATCGCATATCGAATTCAAGTTTGATGCCATTGGTGTATCCCAACTTCTTGAACCTTATATCAACCGCACATTTTCCTTGGTTATGGAAAATATCCTCTGTATTTTTCCACACCTCTAATATCGAGAATCAATTCAATATTCTCAAACTTTGAGATGTATTGTAGTCACTCCCTCTAAAGCGGAGCACCATCCTCCCTCTGCACCTTGTACTCTCTATATTGGGACATCATGTGGTGGAGTTATAGGCAGCCTCCTATATTGCTAATATTTTGTGTATCCATCCATGTCCTCTCTCAAGGTCACTAGATACCAAGATCCTTGATCTTGAACTTTGTTGAAAGTTCCTCTTACACCCATATATGAGATTCTCATCCTATGTAGGCTTCCATTTTCAACCTTGTAGCAAAAGTTTATGTAACACCCTGGTTTTGACCCCAATTGCATTAAATATACATGACACATATATTGTAAATAATCTTGGTGTGGAGCTAAAGGCCAAGGCCCCACCATCGATTTGGTTATGTTGTATTTTTGTTTTGGGAATGGTCGCCAATGGTATATCGGGACATATGACATATATTTAATTGTGGCATCATGTAAACACACATTTTAATTAAATAACCCAACTAGCTATGTTTGCAGCAACTAAATTGAGAAGGGGCATGATTCCAAAGGTTAGGTAAAGGGGATGTTGAACATTGAGTCATGGGGGAAGCCATGTGTCACACCACCCTTAATTATTCCACTGTTAGTTGGGGTAGCGATGGGCTGGAAGGAAAACCACGCCCACGCCCGTTCACACTCCCTCCACGATGCATCTGTTGGTCTTCCCACTAAGAAGATCGTGGGTCTATGCAGTTTCCTCATGCGGGGCTGAGTTAAAAGTCACACAATTCATTGTTGGGGGTTTGCCATTCTTTTCAGACATGGCTTGCTAGTCAGAAAAACGTTCTTCCTCTGTTCACACAAAGTTTTGTATTTTTCTCCCCATCAACTTCAGACTGCACATGGTTCTGTTATGTCCATCGTTGGTTTGAGGCTGTGATTTTCTTGGATAGTTCGACGGGTTGCATTTTGTCTTTCCTGTATAGAGTGGTAGTCTGTTCTTTCTCTCATTCCTCTGCCTGTGCAAGTCCCACAATGATTGTATTGAGGATCAACCGGGCGCTGTGAGTCCCTGCGCTGTGTGGTCGGTGGTTTCATCCACATTTTTCTTGGATGTGTCTTTTTCCCCTCACACACAAACTGAGAATCGATTTCCTTTCCCATTGTTGTCTGTGTAATTTCTCCAGCGATTTCCTTGAGAAATTGCTATGGGTTTATAGTGTTGTGGGCTGCTATTTTCCACAACAGATTGACTGTGTTTTTCCCCTATAAAAGCTTGATTAGCTGTTTGGCTGCTTGCATGTAGTGGATTTGTCCTCAGACTATTTTGGGTTGGTGAATGAGGGCCTGAGGTGCTTGATAAACCTGGTGGGTTGAGAACCATGTAGACGGAGCTACTGAGCTAGCTTTCTTCTCCACAACCCTTGAAGAGCACTGGAGGGAAGATCAGGGTCTGAGGGATTGCGTTATAGAGAAGGGACTGACTTCCTTGTGTTGGGTGTGTGTGGGTGTTCTATAAGCAAGGATGGCTCTGGTGTTGGTGTCTATAGCTCTTCAGTGAGCTCACCAGCTTAGCATTAGCCTTTCCCATCTCCTAGATGGCCTGATAAACCCAACTTTGTTGGCTTGGATGATTTGCTATTCGCCTGATAAACCCAACTGTGTTGGCTTGGATAAATTGTGTACCCTTGGGGTGTTGTTATCCTTGTCTATGTGTAATCCCGTTAGTTCCTTATTCCTTGGGGAATCATGCCCAGCTCAGGGGTTGCAGCGTTGCTGAGAGATTAAAGAGCACGCGGGCCTATGGTTGGGTGGAACATTGTAGCGACGTAGTTGGTTGCGGAACAAGTTCTCTATAAGATAAGTAATCTTGCCTAACTTGTGTTTGCAATTATATATTTACCATTGATGAATAATGATATACATTTTAAATGCTGATCTATATATGCATGAATGTGGATTGATATGTTTTTCTTCCGTTGTGTACATGAGTGATTATGCTTGGTAAAATGTTTTATGTTTTAAGTATCATGCTTCAGCACTATATGCATGTATGTTCATGTTCATAGGGCTAGATTCCCACATGATTTGACTTATAGTAGTGTCCTCCTCGCTGGTCGGAGGGTTGGGGACGTTACAGTGTGGTATCAGAGCCCTGGTTGCAGCATAGGCTTGAATGGGCCATGAAATATTAGATAGCAGAAGCAGGTTTCCTTCTACCCAGCAGCAATGAGAAAATTGTGACAGAAAAACCTCAACTTCAAAATATTCTAAGTTCTAGAACTATCGACCCATCGAATCACTTAGTGGGAAGGCCACCCGACGGATAGTTGATCCGACGACCGATGCGGCGAAGGACCGCGGAGGAAAAGTTTTAGAATTTTTTTTAAGTGTTTGGTTGTCGGCACATCGAAACACTTAGATGGATGGATCGTTGATGCTTAGTCGATTGATCACTACCATTGCAGATGGCTAGACCACTATGCCTTCGATGGGTAGAGCCTCCGACCGTCGATGGCGCAGAGTTTCTGAAAATTCTTCTAAGTGTTGACTTCATCGGCCATCAGAATAGGTTAGAGGTATTCATCGCCGATGGACAGTGGTAGGAATTAGTTGAATGGATTTCCATCGTTGCAGGTGACTAGAGAACTAACCATCTGATGTAGCAGTTGCTAGTTGTTCCGACAGCCGATGCAGCAGAAGAAAGTGAAAGTAAAAGAGAAAAAGTTTTGAAATTTTTTCTAAGTAATAAAATCGTTAGTGAAATTTAGGTGATGGAACTAGTGATGCGGCGGCAGACCCCGGGAGAAATTTAGTTATCCGAACCACCGATTTAGTTGGCAGAGAATAGTTGTTGGGATCATCGACATCATGGAAGAATTTAGCTATTTGTCAGCCCATCATTTTAGTTATCGAATGGACTAAAACGCTGATGCGTAGCGCTTAGTGCTTTCAACCACCGATGGGCTTGTGACCGTGGAAGACATAGGAAGACTAAAGAGAAAAATTGAAAATTTTTCTCAGTGTTGATTTTGTCAGCCATCGAAATATATTAGTATTATTCATCATTGATGAACATTGAAAGGAATTAGTGGCTCAAAGTGCCGCTGTTGCGGATGCCTAGTGCATTAATCCTACGACACATACAGGTTCCACTAGCTGATGCCGATGTGTTTCAGTCACCGATCGGAGGAGAATAGTCATTGTCACCACCGACAGAATCAGCAGTTGTAGAAGACATAGTTCGATTGTGGGCCATTAATGCGGAAGTAGAAGGGACTAACCATCCGATGCGTAGGACACCTGACCGCTGAGAGAAGAAGAAAGTTTCGAAATTTTGTTTAAGTGTTGAAATCATTAGCGAAAGTTAGTTGATGAGACCGCAGATGGACGTTGGAAAAAATTGGTTGATCGAGCACTCACTGTCGTGGAAGCTTAGACGACCATCCCGCCGATGCATTAGTCTCTCCACTTGCCGATGCTGAGGTGTTTAGTGTATAATGGTTCCAAGATCCGATAACCTACTACGGTGGATTGAAATGCTCAGGAGTGTCGACACTGTGGAAGATTTACGGCTTATGGAAACTGCTGTTGTGGATGCCTAGAGGACTAAGTGTCTAATGCTGCAATAGGATTCCATGCCGACTGTCGACAAACTTTGGTCTGTGGAAATTATAATGATATTGTTGGTCGCCGTTGTGAAATGATAGACCACTGCAGGCCTGATACGCGAAAGGAATTAGACAAGAAACTTGTCGATGGATGATCGTGGAAACTGAAGGAAGATCTTTTTCTGTCATTGCGGCTGCTTAGAGGACTATGCAACTGATGCACAGTTGATTCGCTCACTGATACAATTCGAGAGTTTAGTTGTTTTTCCGCCGAAACATTGGAAGGAGAACAAGGAACAGACCACCGATGAGTTAGCTGATTTGATCGTCGAAGAATCGAAAAAATAGTTGGAAGAAGGTTTGATTGGGACTGTTGTAATATCATAGATCACATAAGGTTACCAATAATACAGACTAAAACATACATAACAGAGACAAGAGATAAGACAAGTAGATGAATTAACAGATTATATTAACATGAATGGGTCCATACAATATAGAGAACTGAACCGAGTTCTCATCTGGCTCAACAGCCTAATATATATGATTTACAAACAATTACAAAATAACTACCTGTCGGTTCGGTGAACCGACATGACCTTAGGTGGCCGACCTAATCTCTATTTTAGTCGGTCAACCGACTTAGTCGGCTATCGTTCAAGTCAACTTTATCGACTTGCTCCTCCAACATCTCCCCCACAAACAAAACGTTTCTTCGTCTCAAAGAAAAAGGGAGGTACAAAAATATTCCTGTCTATCTTAGTAGTCATTATGATGTGCTTGGTCTTCATGGGCTGTGAAGTCTGATGGTTGGTCTTTTCTGTACACAGACGTCGACAATTGTTGGGGCTGTCACTGCTAGGTGATGTTGGAAATCCATGAAACTTTTCAATATTTTCTGGATGTCGATGGTGAGTGTAGTCAAACTTGATAAGATCAACATCTTCTCGAAAATGGAGATTTTAGCTATTCTCTCCATGTCGGGACCCATAAACTGGTCCTTCTCCTCTGCAGTCTCTATAATTCATTTCATCTGCGGGCAGATGATGTCGACTTTTTCCAAGTGGGGATAGCTTGGTGCACCCACTGATGAGCTTCCTGCTTGAGTTTCTGCAATTTAGTTGTCTCCAGCACTATTTGATCTTCAATTGTGCTTCTAAGTGCTGTATCAATGGTCTTCCTCTTCTCAAGCGCTTGGATCTCCTGTTGGGTCTTCTTGGTTTGTTGATAGACTTGCCCATAGTAAGCAGGCCAGTCTCGTAGTATTTATTCCATGATAACAGACTCTTCCATGTGATCTTGTAACACTTTGTAGGCTTCAGAGAATGCGGGTGTGTTGTGCCATCAGCAGTCGGACGGTTTCTTCTTTCTGCTCCTCCTTTGTTTCTTGAAGCTGTATTTGGAGTGCCGACACCATGCTTTCAAATAGATGATAAGATATTTCGAGCGGTTTGTCGATGTCAACCTCTACTGGTCCTGGAATTACTAATTGTGCAAGGTTTCTGCATTTGTTGAGGAACTCGACCTGTTCTTCGTCCTTGTTGTCGAGTTCCTTACGTCTTTGTTGGCTCCTTGTCTTTGCTTCGACTGCTAGGGTTTTCAAAATTTGTCCTAGATCTACATAGGTTAGTGAGGTTGTATCTTTCAATTTAATATGGACCTTTGATGGCTGTCCATGATGCTCCTTCTTCTGTTTCTCCTTCTTCTTCTTATGCTTTTCCATTTCTATTTGTGTCGGCATCTATGTACCTGCAAAAGTCGAGTCGGGATTTCTAGTTTGTGGAACAGTAGTGGTTGATGGTTTCTCTGTTTGGGGAGGTGGGATGACTACTGCCTCTGGTTGGTTAGATGTAATGGGTGCAGAAGTGGATGCAGTTGGTTCTGATGGTTGAGGTAGGGTTGGTTCTGGTGCAGCTGTTTGGATCAGGGGTTCTGATTCCGGGGATGGTGGTGGTGGTGATGGGGTTGGGGAATGGTCGGGTGTGAATGGGTTGGTGGAAATGTAGATGAGTGGTGGGTTGTTGGTCTGATGGGTTGAATCCAAGTCAGAGAAGAGTTGGTTGATTTCTTGATTTATGTCTTCGATATTTTCTTCTTCCTCTTCGGCCGGATCAGTGGATGGTAGGTGGGGTTCTGGTATAGTCAAAGAAATAGTCAAGGTCCGACGTCCGACAACTTCAGCTTCCTTGTCTGGATTTTTCTCAAAGGTCGAAGTGATAGTTGCAAAGATATTTGGTTTGTGGGGTATTTGGCTAGTTTGGAGGACTGGTAGTGGGTACCCTCCGACTTCGAAGAGAGGTGATTTTGTAGAGAGCTTCTGCACTTGGGTGAAGATCGCAGGCAATTTTTATATGTAATCCTAGAGTTCTTTGTCGTTGTTGAACTTCTCTTTCATAGCTTTAGACATAGCAATTTTGCACAAGTTGAGTGGGATTATCGACTGCTGTTTTGGTATTTTCTCCTCTGTTACTTTTGTCGGGGATGGAGGTGGAGGCGTAGACACAAGATCTACGATGTTTTCAGGTGTCGACATGTGGGTGATCTTGGCTTTCTTTGGTTTACCTGGTAGTGCTCTTTCCTTGACAAATATTTGGAACTAGGTTTCCACTGGCACTTTATTTGTTGTGACATATTCTATTATGTCGATGGCCTTAGCTCCCAGTTCCTCCTCGTCGTCTGATGATTCTAAAATGATAAGCTTGCTCTTACCTTTTCCTTATTGTCATTGTTGTGTTCTTATCTTCTTTCTTGCAGCTGCTATCTCTTTAGACAATTTTTTTATAATGTCTTTTGTGATAGCATATTCTTGGTTTTCTGGTTCTGTCTCTCCCCTTGGATCTTGGGTCGGGATGAGACTTTCTGCAGCCATAGTGATTACCCGCTACTCTGCCTGTGTTTCTTCTATCTGTGGTTCTGCCCTCTGTGCTGTCGGAGGTTCGATGATTATTTGAAGTCGGCCAGTGTGTTCGACAGGTGTCTCCTTCGACACAAAGGTACTGATGTAGAGGTTCAGCTCATAATGCTCTTCTTTCTCCTGGTCTGTTAGTGGCTCCTCGATTGAGAAGTCGATTTCCTTGGCCTTCGCTGGAATTTGTATTTTTGTCCCAGCTTGTCGAGATAGTTCCTGAAAGATCTATTCAACCGACAGATAATAATCAAGGGATTTTGCATTTGATTTTTTTCCCTGCATGTACCACACTGAAGTATGGTCGAGCTCTAGCTAGACGTGGGACTTTTTCGGTAGACTTCGTCGGATGTTTTGAGGCACCCTCCATCTAGTTGTGTGGACTTTTAGCTGTTGGAGCCAGTTCTCCAACATCACTTTTCCGTCTTCAAGTTCCTTCAAGGTTCCTTTCTAGGAGAATGGTTTGAATCTCCACATGTGGAACCTTGTCGGTTCTTGAAGAATTTGGTTTCCTTCGGGGCAAATATGGTACATGACTATCCATAGTATGAGGGATGGGAACCTGATGATTCCTCCTATCTCTTGGCATCTTTCACAGATGGTCTGGAACATGTTGACGACATATTCAACCCATCTGTATATCTTTCCATTTGTCACAATGGTGTTGACAGCCTCTAACATGTCTAATTTGAGGTCGTTGCCTCGACCTGCCAGGGTGAGTGTGATGGCTATTATTTTGGCCACAATTTGTGGCGTTCGGGCTGTGATTTGACTAGTCATCAACCCCTTCGAGTTTTTTCCCGAAGCTGACCCGGTTAGTTCTTCGACCAGTCCCTCTTTGATACCAACTAGTATTGGGTCTCCTTTGTTTGAAAGTCCTGTTAGCTTAGAGACGACTTCCCTAGATATGTCGACCGGTTGGTCGAAGTAAAATTGGCTATTGTGGTACCGGCTTATTGTAAACTTGACGGCTGTTTCTTTTGTGCCACCGAAACTAGCCATGATCGGTGCATTGACATAGTTGAAGATGGTACTGTATTTTATTTTCTCTGTAGCTTGAGTAGGCTTCTTGTCGACATAAGCCCATTCTTGCATCTCGGTCCATAGTTTTTTCCATGAGCCTTCCTGCACCTTAGCATTCTTAATATTCTTTAACCTTCAGACTAAAGGTGTTTCTGAAGTTTGTAATTCCTTGGATTTGGCTGAGGCTCTAGTCTGTTTGGGTTCCATCTTATTGGTTTGGTGGTTGATTTCACTAAGGTATTCTCAGCTTTCAGTCGTCTCGATGCTCTGATGCTCTCTCTATATGAATCGCGGTGACTGATCCTTTGGCGATCCAGTATTTATAGGGGACGCTTTGGATGCTTTTGTCGATAAGTGTATTAATGGCGGACATGATTTTCCAACTGGAACACTTGAGTGTGCGTTAATGGCGAATTGGTTTCGGTGCTTGAGGTCATGAATGCAAGATGGGAATCTCGAGGTCGTCGATCGATGTCGGTTATGAAAATGGTCGATGGCATTATGTCGATGGGCATGATGTTGGTTGTCGAAGTGGTGATTTCCTGTCATATTTTTTTGTATGTGTGGTATTATTTTGCTTTTTGGATTTTTATATTTTTATAGTTTTTGTTTAACCATTGTGGTCATTATATGATTTTTTTATTTTTTATTTTTAGTCAGGATCCATTAACGAGTTTCCAAAATACTATGCCTTGTAACGTTCTTAGTCAGACTAATCCATTTGTATGTATCTCTTCAACAACATAGGGTCCCATCCATTCTGTATGTAGCTTTTTAGGTTTACCTTTTACCTGACTATTGTATAGTAAAGCAAGATCTCCCACTGACAAGTTTTTGTTTTTGATGTTTCTGTTGTGCCATGCTTTTTGTTGTTGTTTCTGAATTTTTTGATGTTGCATCACGAGTAGTCGGTGTTCTTCTAGTTTACTCAGTTGTAGTAGTCGATCCTTTCTTCCTTGTTCGACATCGACATGTAGGATCTCTGCAATAATAGGTGTCTGTTTTCAGAAGTGTAATGGAACTATTGCTTCTTGTCCATAGACTAGTCGAAAGGGGGTTTGGTTGGTCGAACATTTATATGCTGTTCTGTATACCCATAATACTGCAGGTATTTTCTCATCCCATTCGTCCTTGTCAGCATTACATATTTTCATTAATCCTTTTGTTAATGTTTTATTAAATGCTTCAATTGCTCCATTCGACTGAGGATGGTATGCTGTACTCCGACAGTGGTCCATTTGGAACTGGTCGGTTAGGTTTTTGATAGTTCTATTGATAAAGTGTGTTCCCTGGTCACTAATTAGGGTTAGTGGACATCCAAATCTGGTGATGATATTCTCATAGATAAACTTAGTAGCTATCTCACTAGAACATGTGTCAAATGGTTCTTCCTCTGCCGATTTGGTTACATATTTGACTGTAGTTATGATATACCTCACGCCTTTCCTTTTTACTGGTATAGGAAATGGTCCTATGAAGTTTATGGCCCAAATTTCAAATGTCAAACTTGGGTTTACTGATATCAAAGGAATTTCTATGCTAGGTAGGGGTTGACCTAGTTGTTGACATCTGTCACATTGACTTACAAAGTTTTTGCAATCTCTGTGAAGTGTTGACCACCATAACCCTGATTGTTGGATTTTCTTTGCAGTTGTGTCTGCTTGGAAATGTCCTCCTGTAGGTCCATAATGTGCTTCATGCATAATGTTGTCTCTTTCATGCTCCAGTACATACCTTCTGAGGATGTCATCTAATCCCATCTTGTAAAGAAATCCATTTATAAGACTGTATGGTGCAACTTTCATAGCTAGGATTTGTTTTTTCTTTGTACTCATTCCTTCTGGTGCTTGTCCATCTTATAAGAATTGGTACATTTCCTCAAACTTTGCTGGGACGACTTCTATCCGAAATAGATGTGCATCAGGTAAGTCATCTTCGAATCCTGTCCGCTCCTCTCCTGTGTCGATTCAGGATAAATGGTCAGGACCGACATTTAACTTACCTGGTCTGACAACAACTTCGAATTCAAATTCCTGAAATAGAAGTAGCCATCAACAAATCCTTTCGTGGTGTAGAGGTTTATTGACAAGGTACTTAAGTGCCTGATGGTCAGTATAGAATATAAATGGGTTAGCTAAAAGATAATGTCGATATTTTTGTAGTGCAAAGACCATTCCTAATGCTTCTATTTCTGTTGTCGAATAATTTCTTTCAGCTTTGTTTAATTTTGGCTACTGTAAACTATAGGATAATCCATTCCATCATCTCCTAGTTGAGTTAAGATTGATCCTATTGCTAGGCCTGATGCATCAATATGAACATGAAAGTTGATCGACCAGTTTGGAAACCTTAGGATTGGTGCTTCGACTAGTTTTCTTTTTAATTTTTCAAATGATATATGGCACTCCTCTATCCAGTTGAACTCTTTCTCTTCCCTTAAAAGTTATTCAAGTGGATAGGTCATATCTGAATAATATCTTATGAATTTTCTGTAATAGCCTGTGTGTCCAAGTAACACCCTGACTTGTTTTGGGTTTACTGGTGGTTTTAGGTCGAGGATAATTTTGATTTTTGCAAAGTAGACCTTAATACCTTCTTTACAGACAATGTGTCCTAGCAATATCCCTATAGGGGTGACAAATATACACTTCTTTATATTTAGGGCTAACTGGATTTGTTAACATCTTTCCAACATAAGTCTTAGCCACTTGCAATGATCTTTTAACATGGAGTATATGGTCCAATCATCAAAGTATATTGCCATGGTTTTGTAAATATATTCTTGAAATGTTTTGACAACAATTCTAGAAAATACTGCAGGTGCATTTTTTAATCCAAAAGGCATAACCTTGTAAGAAAATGAGCCAAATTCACATACAAATATTTTTTTTCTTTCTGACACTCTTTAGCTATTGGCACTTGGTTATAACCTGAGAATTCATTTGTAAATGAGTAGCATTCAGGTCCTGCAACCTCATTTAATATTTCATCTACATAAGGAGTTGGAAATGGGTCTATTAGTGTCACTTTATTTAGTTCTCTGAAGTCGACACAAATTCTTAGTTTGGTCCGATCATGTTTCTTAGGTTGTACAACCATTGGACTTTCCCATTCTGATTGGTCAATAGGGTAGATGATGCCTGTTGTAAGCATGTTATCAATTTCCTTTTTGACTATCTCTTTGTATTTGTGAGCTAGCTTATATGGCCTTTTCTTCACAGGTCAAACATGAGGTTTAGTGTCAATCTTCATTTCTCCCATTTCGTGGACTAAGCCTTTGAGGTCTTTATAATCTCTAGCAAATACATATTGGAACTCTTTTAATAAGTTCATTATCTCTGTGGTCTTCTCTTCACTCCAGTAGTCACTAATATTTGCCATTTTTGGTCGGTCATCATTTGAGATGTCAAATTCTCTAGTTTTGACTTTAGCATCTAGCCATTCTGGTGCTTTGGATTCATTGATTGGTCAGTTTCCTTCTTTAAACTGGGAGAACATGGCAGGAAAGTCAGCTACATTCATTCTATTGGTATCCTCTTTGTCGGTTGTTTCAACTTTGAATACTGTATGAATAGGTTTGGTCGTTTTGACATGGTTTGATTTCCATATAAATATTTTCCCTTCTATATTTTCATTTTCTAACTGTAGTCTTGTTGACTGTGGTATTTTCCCAGTTTGTATATAGTTACAGTTCCTTATCTGTTGGTTATCTTTTAAGGGTTTATTTTCTGTCGGTTGTATAAATTCTTTAATCTATTTTGCTGCTTCGACCAACTTTTCATTTTGTGGGATAAAGTTGAAATCTTTAATGAATTTTTTTTTGAGTTCATACCATAAGAATGTTTCACCTCTAGCTTCTTCCATTTTATACCATTTGTTTGGTAAGTCGGCGAGGGTTGATGGAAACAGGTGTGGCCATGTTCATTCATCCTTGTATCCAAGTCTTCTCCATTCCTTTTCACATGTCTTAATATGATATTCTGGATTCTCTCCTTGGATGAGTATAGGTATCTGAGCCTGTTTGGTTAAATTTTGTCCTCCAAATATTTCTACAAAGTAAGTTGAAGCTGTTGTCCAGGTCTACAGTCTTGTTTGATGGGTATCCCACCATCTAGCAGCTTGTCCTGTAAAAGTTTCTACTGGGCTTTGAAGTCAGCCATGTTCACCAATATTTTTGGAAACTTGTTCTACATGCATGACTGGTGATTCTCTTTCCTTGTATCTTGGTATTTGTGTAGTATTTACATTGGTAGGTTTTAAAGTAGGGTATTCCCTAATTTTCTTCTCAAATATTTTTGGGACAATGGACACTATGAAGCACTGTTGGGTGGCTTTTTTTGTACTTTTTGAATAGTCCAACACCCTCTTGCTTGTGTTTCACAGTTCTCGACTTCCCAATCATATAATTATGCATCTGAATTATAACCGACTGATTCTTGGTTGCCTAAATGAAGTTCTCCGTAGATATTAGGTTCTGTATAATCTACATTGTTTTGTATCAGATAAAGTTGTCGGATGTCGACTTCTTCATCGATAGGTTCTATCCATGGTTCTCCTTGGTATGGATGAATAGGTACAATGACCTTTTGTCCATTTCCTTTTAATTTGATTCTCTCTTTGTCCAAAGATATCGATGCTTTCATATTTCTACACCAAGGTCGACCAACTAATGCTGGGAAGGAACTGGATCCTTCCTTAGGGTCAATGATCTCGAAGTCGACTTTGGTCGAGATTCCTTTTATAGTTGTATCAGTGTTTTTCCAGACTCCAATAGGTTCAATTAGGCCCTGGTCGACTTATTTCAGGTATATACCTGACTCATATAGTTGAGTTCTACCCATTTGTTCCCAAGTGTCATGGGTCATGATGTTTACTTGTGATCCAAAGTCGAGCACTACTTGTCGGACATGGTATGCTTCAATTTTGAGGTTGAAAAGTGGGTCGGCATCACTTTTATCTTTTTCATTTAAACTGCAGATATTCTTTGTTTGTTTTTCGATTTTGTTGTGTTTTATTTCATATAGCAATTCGATGAATTGAGATACTGAGTTATCTTTTTGTATGACAGTGTATTAATTCTTTTATTGTGTTATGTTGATTGTCATTAGCCTCTTCCTGTCATGCAAATTCGTTGAATACATTTGTTGCCTCTTTATATGTTTGTTTTTCTTTAAGTGGATTAGGGTAGACATTTTTCTCTTTTATTTTGCTGATTCTTGGGTTATCACTTCTTGTTTTTGTCCCTTGTCGGGTTACAATATGCAAATTATTTGTTTTTAGTACATCATTTTTTTGCACACATGACCAGAAATTAACATTTTTCTTTTTATTTATTTTTTCCAGCATGGTAGGGAAATCCTCCAGTGAGTGATCCCCTACTCCACAATGAGTACAAAATTTGAGGTCAGTTCTTTCCTTGTATGGACAGTCTGCATACCGATGTCCCTCCGACTAACATGTAAAGCATTGGATGGGTCTACCTGGTCGGTTGTCTCGATTTCCAGAGAATCGACCTCGACCTCCGTAGCCTCCACGTCGATTGTCATAACGGCGCTCGTATATTCGACCTTCATATATCTTATTGTTCTGATCATTTGGTAAGTTGTTTTGCTCATTATTTTGTGCAACTACATTGGTTTGCTAGATTGCATGGTAATTCTGTCGGTTCTTTAGGTTCAGATGGCAGTCGGTTGTGTTATGATTTTTAGTTTTGTAGATTGCACACCAAGATGCCTTGTCATTCTTCATGTTGAATGGGAAATATTTTGTCGAGTGGTCTCCATGCTCCTGGAAAATGTCACAAAAACATTTTGTCTGTATGAATCGAACATCTTGTCGACTGGTTTCCTGTCTACAGTTGTCTTTTGAATGTCCGGCCGTCGAGCACTTCGTGCACCAGATATCCTAAATTTTGAGGTTTAATTATTTTAGAGACTTCTGCACGATCTCAAGCTGTTCTTTTAGTCTATGATTAGTGGAGTATGCTGGTATGTCCTCATCCATTTCCACTTGGAGAGATTTTGTAAGCGCATCTTTGTAAGACTTGAAGATTTCCAGACTTACGTGTCGGCAGATTTTCTGAGGTAAACCTGAAAGAAACCGCTGGATTAATAATTGTTCATCTATAACATAGTCCAGTTGGCTAAGAAGGTCTTTCCATTGCTTATCATAATCACGGACAGTTTCTCCTGGCTTCTGCGATGTTGTTTTTAATTTCTTTGCTGCTAGATGTTTTGCATCTGGATTTTTGAAAAACGATAGAAATTGCGCTTTGATCTCAGCTTTGGTTGCTCGAGGTTGTCTTTCAGAAAAGGTCATATACCAAGTTAATTCCCTTTTCCTCAAGGCACCAGTGAACTGTGCCATCTTCCTATCTTCATCCGTAACTTGGTTGGCCTCCCAAGTCGAGTCACAGATGAACCAGTGTTGTTTGAGGTCCTCATCCCCCTCATATAGAGGAATGTGTGCTGACCCGTGACCCATGTCGAAATCACTTTTGCTACTTTTAGTAGGTGGCGGTGGTGGAGGTGGGGGTGGGGGTGGTGGGGTTATTTGCTTATTCCTCAATGCATAACTATCATCGATGATACTTTGGTCTCCGTCGGTTGCTTTTGTAGTTTCGTCTTCGACCAGCAGTCGATTGATTTCGACTTCTTCTGTCGATGTCCAACTATAGTTACCTATCCACAGTTTTGAATGTTCTGTGTCCTCCAAAGCTGTATTTGGTAGGGGGGGTGCTCCTTCATGTGTCGGTAAAATTAAGTGGATACTTCGGTTGGAGGGTACCGCTTGAAAGGTAACCCAATTTCCTTCTTCTGGTTGACAGAGAATGAGGTGTCTTCCAGTGTATGTCTCATCATCTAGTCGGCTCCATATACCAAAGTCACCAGCTCCTAGTCGGAGGTCCTCTTCGACAATAGTTTGTATCTGGGTACGCGGATACAATGGAGACAAAGTTGTTCCTTCTTGGGGAGCTCTTAATTGGAGAGCTTCTGGCTGCTCTATCCACAATTCTTCTTCCGTAGGGGACGCCTCTTCTTCCACACCTTCTTCTTTTCGGTCATGACCCGACTCTAGCAGATTTCTTTCCTGGTTGGTTGCCCTAGTACTCATTCCTCTGTGCAGCGCTAAGGCTCTTTCTCTTCTTTCTTCCCTCCTTTGTTGTCTCTCTTCCCTCTCTATTTTCTAAACGTCCGACATACCTTTGTGTGATACTATCTTCTTGATTTCCCTTTTGGTCGACTTCTCAATACTGGTGATTGGTATCTGCTTCTAGTCGACTAGAATCCACTCCACTTTATCCTGACATATGACCATCTACCCCCCCATAGCCTACCCGACACTTTAGAAAGCCCAGATAGTTCGGTCTACTTGCTTAGGAAGTATTCCCACTCCCTTTCTGCAATGAATTTTTCCCACCTCTTTTGTTTTTCTGCCTAGTTAGAGTTTAATGGAGGTCCATGAAGTGATGGATGAGGTTTAACAATATGACCCACTCCCTTCTCGATCAGGAACTTAAACAGCAAGGTCAATAAGGAACATACAAATTGCTCGGTGAGGTCTGTGTAAAATTTTTCCTTGACAGTTTCCACCGAAGTTCTGTCTTCTGCTGCTTGCTCTTCGTAGAAGTCATCGGTGATTTTTTTGAACCACTCTGACAAGTTTGTTATTCCCCCTCGGATTAGTTTTTCTAGCAACTGTTGATCTTTAGTCCCTTCCGGATTTTTCATCCAGAAGTTTCTTTAGAAGTTGGGGCACTGATTCTACAAACTTCTCATGTGTCTCTGTAAAGAATCTCGCTTTTGCTTGTGTGGTCATTAATCTGTTTCTTCGTGCGTAATTATGCAAATAATTTGCAATTTTACGTTCCCACCAGTCCTTAATCTCATGTTCTGATATCATCTGTTTGTATACATCTCAGACATGTACTACCGGAAATGGAACCAATGTTGTAATCTCATAGATCACATAAGGTTACCAATAATACAGACTAAAACATACATACATAACAGAGACAAGAGATAAGACAAATAGATGAATTAACAGATTATATTAATATGAATGGGTGCATACAATATAGAGAACTGAACTGAGTTCTCATCTGGATCAACAGCCTAATATATATGATTTACAAACAGTTACAAAATAACTACCTGTCGGTTTGGTGAACCGACACGACCTTAGGTGGCCGACCTAATCTTTAGTTTAGTCGGTTGATCGACTAAGTCAGCTATCGTTCAAGTCGAATTTATCGACTTTCTCCTCCAATAGGGCCTAACAAGATTTAGGTTTTTCAAAAGAATTTCTCAGTGGTTTTTCAGCAGATTTCAGCAGACTGTCCATGGTCACAGGGCTGAAAAGAAATAGAGAAAATTCTATGTTTTAACATAATTGTTGTTTTATGAAAATTCCAGAAGAAAGAGGTAAGTAGTTTTAATTTGTATTCATGTTATGCATCTAACAGTTTTCTACTAACACATTGTAGAACTATAGATAACTTCCAAGAGCAGTGCTCCAGAAAGAACAGTGTGGTAAAGCAAGAGGTGGTTCAGTCATGAGAACCCATGATGGGTATGATGCTCGGGATTCTTACGAGTGAACATAAGATGCCATGGGAGAAAATGCCCATAATGGAAATGATGACATAGAGTCTAATGGAAGGAGATTTTAGGGGACACCATCCGAGGTTGCAGCAACAATGAGAATCTTGGTTAAAGCCCAGGAAGAGCATCATCAGTTGAATGCTGCCATACTGCAGAGTTTAACAAATTTACAGAAAAAGATAGATTCTGGACGGGGTACATCAAGGCTAGAAGGCAGTAAGAGCAGCACTAGGAGAAGGAGAAGGACTTCTAGTGGATCATCTGATTCTGAAGCATCCAGCAGGGATACAAGTTCATCTTCTCATAAGAAAAGAAGAAGGCACCATAGGGATCCCTCTTGAGATGAATTTAAGAAAGCTAAACCTCCTACATTTGATGGTGAGATAAAGACAGGACAAGAAGCTGAAGCTTGGCTTCTTGGGATAAATAAGTACTTTCAGGTGCAAGATTATTCAGGAAACATGAAGGCACGAGTTTCCATATTCAATCTGAATGGAAGGGAATCCATTTGGTGGGAACACTTCAAGCAGGTAAAGAAGATTAGTGAAAGGGAACTGAAGTGGAAAAAGTTCAAGAAGTATTTCAGGCAGAAATACCTTTTTGACAGGTATTATGATGACAAGATCAAGGAGTCCCATGAGCTGAGATTGGGACAACAAACCATGGATGAATATGCAAATAAATTCTTGGAATTGTTGAGGTATGTCCGGTACATCATAGATGAAAAAGTGAAGATCCAGCAGTTTCTAAGTGGATTGCCTCAAGCCTACAAAGATAGAATTGAGTTCTATGAGCCAAGGAATCTTGAAGAAGCAATAAGAAAGGATAAATATTGCTATGAGCAAAGAAAAGGTAAACCTGATTACCATAAGGCATGGAAGGACAAGAAGAATGAAAAGTTTGACCAAAGAAAGAAAGGTTTCAAACCTTCTAGATTCAGGAATCAGCAGAAGCAGCCATCCCAAACTATGAGTAATCCAGTTGGAGTGACAGGTGGAAAGCCTAAAGAGCCACATCCGAATAAAGGTCCACTCAAATGTTGGAAATGTGAAGGACCTCACTTGCGTAGATATTGTCCACTCGAGAATGAAAGTGAAAGACTAGCTTATAACATTTAGGGAGTAGAAACAACGGGTCAAGTAGCAAGAGCGGTCCCTAGAATTTATGCAGCACTGGAGGATTGCCAGGAAGATCATCAGTCAACTGTGGTTGAAGTTGCTGGTAATATTTTTGAACAATCTATTTCTATTTTGATTGACCCTGGTTCTACTCACAATTATATCATTCCTAGGGTAGTGGAGAGTTGTGCTTTTAAGAAGGTAAAGCATATAAAATCTTGGCTAGTTCAGCTAGCCACTGGGACCAAGATAAAAGTCAGTGACATGGTAGAGAAATGCCCATTGGTCATCAATGGATTGAACACTTGTGTATATCTGAATGTTCTACCACTAGGTTCCTATGCTGTTCTCATTGGAATGGATTGGTTAGAAGCCCACCGAGTGAAGCTTGAATGTTATAACAAGACTTTTGAATGCATAGATGAAGAAGGAAACTAAATATTTGTGAAAGGTATTTTGAAAGTAATTTCAGTAAGACAAGTTTCAACAATGCAATTGATGAAGTTCTGTAGGAAAGGCTGCTAGTTGTATGTAGCTCATATTCTGGAACCAATAGGAGATGAAACTCCTAGGTTGGAGGACCATCAGGTGTTACAGGAATTCAAGGATGTGTTTCCTGATGAGATTCCAGGTCTTCCTCCATAGAGGGACATTGATTTCACCATTGAACTTGTGCTAGGAGCAACACCAGTGTCCAAGAAACCCTATAGGATGAGTACACCAGAGATGCTAGAGTTGAAGATGCAACTGCAAGAGTTGTTGGAAAAGAAGTATATCCGACCGAGTGTGCATCCTTGGGGAGCACCGATTCTATTTGTGAAAATGAAGGATGGTACACTCAGGTTATGTATTGATTACAGGTAGTTGAACAAAGCCACTGTGAAGAATAAATACACTTTTCCTAGGATTGATGACCTCTTTGATCAAATGAGAGGAGCAAAGGTATTTTCCAAGATTGACTTGAGGTCTGGTTACCATCAGGTGAGAATCAAGGACAAAGACATTCATAAGACAACCTTCAGGACAAGGTATGGACATTATGAGTTTGTAGTGGTACCATTTGGTCTCAAAAATGCACCGGCTACATTTATGTTCCTTATGAATAGTGTCTTCAGTATTTAGACAAGTTTGTTCTTGTTTTCCTTGATAACATTATTGTTTATTCTAAGAATGAGGAAGAGCATGAAGAGCATTTGAGACTGACATTGCAAGTGCTCAGGGAACATCAACTGTATGCGAAGTTGAGCAAGTGTGACTTCTAAAGGGATAGAATTCAGTATTTGGGTCACATTATCTCAAAAGAGTGTATATCAGTAGACCCTGGAAAGATTGAAGCCATTATGAATTGGCCTACTCCAAGAAATGTGACAGATGTAAGATCTTTTATGGGACTTGCAGGATACTACAAGAGATTCATTGAAGGATTTTCCAAGGTTGCACATGCCATCACTTCTTTGCAAAAGAAGGGAGTAAAGTTCGAGTGGACTTCAAAGTGTGAAGAAAGCGTCTAGCGGTAGAAGAATCTTCTCACCAGTGCACCAGTATTGAAAGTTGCAGATCTAGAAAAATATTTTGTGGTATGTACCGGTGCATGAGGACAAGAGCTTGGAGGAGTCCTTATGTAGGACAACCACGTGATATGTTATGAGTCGAGAAAGCTGAAGGAGCATGAGAAGAACTATGCCACTCATGATCTAGAGCTTGAAACCATAGTGCATGCTCTTAATATGTGGAGACATTACTTGATGGGTAGAAGATTTGAACTCAGAACAGATCACTATGGCTTGAAGTATTTGTTTGATCAGCCTAATCTGAATGCTAGCCAATCGAGATGGCTGGAATTTCTATGTGAGATTGATTTTGAAATAAAGCACATAAAAGGAAAAGAGAACAAGGTAGCTGATGCACTCAGCAGGAAGATACAGGAAATGCATGTGGCATCTCTTAGTATTTGCCAATTAGAATTGAGGCAGCAGGTTGTTAATCATGTTGCCGGAGATGAATTGTATGAGCAGGTAAAAGAAAAATTGCAGCAGCAAAGTCTTGAGAAGAGGTATGAGGGATATAAATTGGAAGAAGATGGACTTCTCAGTTTTAAAGGCAGAATTTATATTCTGAATGTAGCATATTTGAGGAGAATTGTTATGGATGTATTCTGGTCACCCAGGATATCAGAAGACAATTGCTACAGCTAGGAAGTAGTACTTTTGGCCAGGTATGAAAAAGGACATGGCTGAATACATTTCAAGGTGCATGAAATGTCAACAGGTAAAGGTTGAGCATCAACATCCAACAGGTTTGTTGCAGCCTTTACCAATCCCAGAATGGAAATGGGAAGTTATTTCCATGGATTTTATTACAGGATTGTCAATGACTTGGAGACAACATGATTCCATCATGGTTGTGGTAGACAAGTTAACAAAGGCAGTGCATTTTATACCGATTAAGTCTACGCATAAGATCGATGACATTGCAAATATTTTCATGAAGGATATTTTCAAATTGCATGGATTACCGAAGGCAATAATTTCTGACAGAGATGCAAGTTCACTTCCAATTTTTGGAAGGGGTTGTTTGCAAATTTGGGTACAAAGTTAAACTTCAGCACTGCATACCATCCTCAGACAGATGGTCATACAGAAAGAGTGAATCAGGTGCTTGAAGATATGCTTCACATGTATGTGATGGAAAAACCGACCAAGTGGGAAGATTACTTACACTTGGTAGAGTTTGCTTACAATAATGGACAGCAGGAATCCTTAGGGATGAGTCCGTATGAAGCTTTGTATGGAAGAAGGTGTAGGACACCAGTGACTTGGGACAACCCGGTGAACAGAGTTGTGCTTGGACCAGAATTGCTCAAGGAAATGGAACAAGAGGTTGTAAGGATCAGGCAAAATCTAAAAGCAGCACAGGGAAGATAGAAAAGCTATGCAGATAAGCATAGGATGAACAGAGAGTTCAGTGTTGGGGATCATGTTTACCTTAGAGTGAAGGAAAAGAAAAGTTCGTTGAAGCTTGGAAGTTGTGCAAGATGTCACCTAGATACTGTGGGTCATTTGAAGTGCTTGAAAGAATAGGGTCTACTGCATATAGACTTGCATTGCCTGCTAGTACTAGAGCTCATAATGTTTTTCATGTTTCTTTGCTTAAGAAATATGTACATGATCCTAACCATGTGATAAATTGGGATGTGATTCAGGTGGAACCCTAGGGAGAGTTCCAAATTGAGCCAATGCGCATCCTCGACAGGAAGGTCACAATGCTTCGAAATCAAGCCATAGGGAATGTAAAGGTGCAATGGGATAATTACAGGCTTGAAGAGGCTACATGGGAGCTGGAGGATGCCATGCGATTGGCACATCCATCTTTGTTCGAGCCACAGAACACTGAGGCGGTACTAGTGTGACATTTTGTTCAAATTTTGTAAAGCACTGACGACAATGCTATTGAAGGGGGAGGAGACTGTAACACCTCGGTTGCATTAAATACACATGACACATATATTGTAAATAATCTTGGTGTGGAGCTAAAGGCCAAGGCCCCACCATCAATTTGGTTATGTTGTGTTTCTATTTTGGGAATGGTCACCGATGTTATATCGAGACATACGACATACATTTAATTGTGGCATCATGTAAACATGCATTTTAATTAAATAACCCAACCAACTATGTTCGCAACAAATAAATTGAGAAGGGGCATGATTCCAAAGGTTAGGGAAAGGGGATGTTGAACATTGAGTCATGGGGGAAAGCCATGTGTCACACCACCCTTAATTATTCCACTGTTAGTTGGGGCAGCAATGAGCTGGTAGGAAAACCACACCCATGCCCATTCACACTCCCTCCACGACGCATCTGTTGGTCTGCCCACGAAGCAGATCATGGGTTTGTGCAGTTTCCTCATGGGGGGCTGAGTTAAAAGTCACACAATTCATTGTTGGGGGTTCTCCATTATTTTCAGACATGGCTTGCTAGTTGGAAAAACGTTCTTCCTCTTTTCACGTAGAGTTTTGTATTTTTCTCCCCATAAACTTCAGACTGCGTATGGTTATGTTATGTCCATCGTTGGTTTGAGGCTGTGATTTTATTGGATAGTTTGACGGGTTGCATTTTGTCTTTCTCGTATAGAGTGGTATTCTATTCTTTCTCTCATTCCTCTGCCTGTGCAAGTCCCACAGTGATTGCATTGAGGATCAACCGGGTGCTGTGAGTCCCTGCGCTGTGTGGTCGGTGGTTTCATCCACATTTCATTTGGCTGTGTATTTCTCCCCTCACATATAGACTGAGAATCATTTTCCTTTCCCATTGCTGTCTGTGTAATTTCTCTAGCAATTTCCTTGAGGAATTGCTGTGGGTTCATAGTGTTGTGGGCTGCTGTTTGCCACAACGGATTGACTGTGTTTTTCCCCTATAAAAGCTTGAATAGTTGTTTGGCTGCTTTCATGCAGTGGATTTGTCCTCAAACTATTTTGGTTTGGTGAATGAGGGCCTAAGGTGCTTGATAAACCCGGTGGGTTGAGAACCACGCAGACGGAGCTACTGATCTAGATTTCTTCTCCACAACACCTGAAGAGCACTGGAGGGAAGATCAGGGTTTGAGGGACTGCGTTGCAGAGAAGGGATTGAATTCCTTGTGTTGGGTGTGTGTGGGTGTTCTAGAAGCTAGGCTGGCTCTGGTGTTGGTGTCTGTAGCTCTTCAGTGAGCTCACCAGCTTAGCATTATCCTTTCCCAGCTCTTGGATGGCCTAATAAACCCAACTTTGTTGGCTTGGCTGATTTGCTGTTCGCCTGATAAACCCAATTGTGTTGGCTTGGATGAATTGTGTACCCTTGGGGTGTTCTTATCCTTGGATATGTGTAAGCCTGTTAGTTCCTTATTCCTTGGGGAATAATGCCCGGATTGAGGGTGGCAGCGTTGTTGAGAGATTAAAGAGCACATGGGCCTATGGTTGGGTGGAACGTTGCAGCGACGTAGCTGGTTGCGGAACAAATTCTCTATAAGATAAGTAATCTTGCCTAACTTGTGTCTGCAATTATATATTTATCATTGATGAATGATGATATACATGTTAAATGCTGATCTATATATGCATGAATGTGGATTGATATGTTTTTCTTCCATTGTGTACATGAGTGATTATGCTTCATAAAATGTTTTATGTTTTAAGTATCATGCTTCAACACTATATGTATGTATGTTCCTGTTCATAGGGCTAGATTCCCGGATGATTTGACTTATAGTAGCGTCCTCTTCGCCGATCGAAGGGTTGGGGATGTTACAGTTGAGGTCTCCATCACTCTAGGTGATACTCAAGCTCCTCATGTAACATTATTTTCTATCCCATAGGTTCCTTTTGATCTTGTACAATTCCTTCTGTTCACTTGTGAATCTCTCTAGAGAGTCTCGAGTAATGTAGGCTTCTATATATGCACTTCTACTTCATTGAATAAGTGTGCATGTTCACTGGAGAAAACGTCTCTCTATAACCAAATCCCTCTTTCTGAGAGAAACCACAAACCTTTCTTTGCATCTATTGATGCTTCCATATGATGTATGTGTGATATTGTATATCTACTTGGAAGACAATACAAACTTCCCTTCAGGTCTTGGAATCATTCTTCATGACTAGTACTCCTCAATTATATCATCCTTCCATTCTTCCTTCTTGGGACATTCTTTTGCAAAGTCTCATTTTTCATCATAAGTGAACTTATGAGCTGTGAGAGGTCCTTCTTCTAAAATATTTTTGCGAGAATGTTTTCCTTCTTGTTCTTTCTCTTCTTGGAATGTGATATTAAGGCTTTATTGTCATGTTCATCCATCTCTTCTTCTTTTTCTATCAATTGAGCTTCTTCTTGAATTCATTCCTCCATAGGTGAGATTCCTTCTAGAACAAATTACTAAAATGGGTGATTTCCATGATCTTGGAAGACCATTCAAGGTTGTCATCTCCATTTTCGCTTCTTTGAAATGATCTCCAATAGCTTCTAGTTGTTACTTGATCTAGAATAATATTGTGAAGTAAGATTGGAGAGATAACTAGTATACTTCTTTTCCAAACAATGTGGACAAAACTGCAAAATATTTCATGCCCTAGTTTTCTCGGTAGAAGTGTTCGGTCAAAAATTGAAAATCCACATAATGATAAAATTTTTCCATAGAAATGTGCACCCTCCTAGGGAGATTTATATGATCCTCATTTTTTAAATTATCTGTGGATGGAAGTTCTTGGAATAAGAAGCACTAGTTTCTTCAATTTCTTCTACAGAATTTCCTGATCTTGATTCTGATGTATCTCCAAAATTCCTGCTCCTAAAGGTATGAAACTTCGTCCTGAGATATACTGATATGTATTTTTTCCAAACCCGTAGGTTAGAGAATTTTTGGATTCAGCAAGTGGAACTTATGCTAATTTTCCCAAGGTGACTTTTTTATGGATTGATTTGGTATAGAAAACTTGTACGGGATGTCATGTATCATTTCTTGACCTTCTAGGTATGAAACTCGCACCACATAAACTACAATCTATTCCATATATGTAACATTCTACTAAATTCAATTTGGATATAACTAGACAGAGATATAGGATTTCTCCCTACACCACTTGTTTAAGATTGAATTCTAGAAGAGGCTCGAACCCTGATTTTGAGGGATCGTATATTAGATTCTGACAGGAAGATCTTGGGTGAAAAATGGTATTCACATAGATTGCACAAGAGAAATAACAAAAGAATAATTGAAGAACAATATGAGAAATATTCCATTTATTGATTATTCACATTATGTATGAATATATAATACAACATCAACAAATAATTCAAATACCTACTCAGGTAGTTGAATCTACCAACCTAGATTGACTCTAGATCTTACTAGGAGTGCGAAAATCACCATTATACCTAACTAGTGCAACTGCAGATCACTAATTCAGCTAATAACCAGTTACGATCAGTTACAATTAGTTAAGTGAAGGGGGTAAGTGAACAAAGGCGCCTATATTCCCATGAATCATGCAAACTGGCGCTAGAGACACTGGAAGTGATCTAACTAATGGGGATTAGAGTTTAACTAAGGATAACTAATGACCTGTTGTAGTAAGTGGCAGATGTCCACTAGTTATGTCACCCATGCACTGGTGAAGTGATGGGACCTCCTAAGCTAGGGAAATTAATCAAATACACGTTATGTGGTCAAAGGAGACAAAGGGAGGATTAATAATAATCCTAAAACCCCCATTTAATCCTAAATTTGAATTATCTGGGCCTTGGTAACTAAGAAAAAAGGTCACCCATCACAATCTAAATGCAAAAAATTATTTTTCCATGAAAAACTGAGGGAAAAGGCAAAACCATAGGGGGAAATACTTCCTAAAAATAGACATGGAACATAATTTAAATGAATATATTCACTCTGTCTTTGTTTTTCACTTGAATAAGTTGGATGTACTACTTCTTGGTGAAAGTTTTTGTAGAAATGTTGTAGATACCTTGATCATGTATCAATTTTTCAATGATGTGTAGACAAAAAGAATGAGGAGAAGTCCCTTGTAGCTCATCTTCTGGTGATGAAGGAGAATCATATCAATGATTTTTGATGTGACAACATAAAATATCATATCTGAACATAAAATAATATATGGAAAAGAGATCTGTTCAATAATCTCCTAAGCAAAGAACATCAATGAAATCGATAGGATCAATTTCTAGTGTAGCTGCATAATGGTGAACCCGATCATGAACCTTCTTTCCAAACTGATGTGAAACCTTTATAATTCTGCAATAGAACTTACTAGGATCTGATATATCATAAATTAATTCATTTGGAGCAGCAAGCAATCAAGGTATAGTGGCTCCAAAACCCGGCTGAGTCACAATAGGAAAACTAGGTGCAACTAGTCTACATTGACAATTTTGAAAATATGGTGAGCATAAGGATCTAAAATTAGACCAAATAAAGGTTATATCATAACCAAATGTTTTTAAAATCATCCCACTTATATCCAATGATAAGGAAAACCAACCAATGATAGAAAACAAAGACATGCATTAGAGGAAATTTCAATTTAAAATGGGCCTTCCAAAAATAATACAAATTCCATCTCATCATGTATTAGCCAATCAAAATGTTTTAAAATTAAAAAAGGGAGCACCTCTTAAACAAAATTTTAATATAAATTTGGGGATAGGTATCATAAAAAAACTACTTTTTTTGTTCGTATTTTCAAAATATCTCCCTGTGTATTTACTCAAATTTCGATTGGGAGATCTTGTTGGATGCAGAATTAAATTACACATCCAACAAGTACCCACTCAGCATACTTTTGATGGGGCCCGCTACCCAAAAAACAAGAAATACCTAAAAAATGTGATGATGACATCATCATCATCATGTTTTCTTAGGTATTTCTTGTTTTTAGGGTAGCGAGACTCGTCAAAAGTATGCCAAGTGGGTCCTAGTTGAACGTAGAATTTAATTCCACATCCAACGAGCTCTCCCAATCGAAATTTGAGTAAACAAATAGGGAGATATGTTGACAATACGAACAAAAAAGTAGTTTTTTCTTTTCTTCCTCCAAAATTAATAAATATTATTTTATTATTTTAACTATTATTTTATTAATTTTCCTTAGGAGGCCCATTTTGAGTTGAAATTTCCTCTAATGATAACAACTTTCACCAGTGATACATTATAGGAAACCATGAAATTGCCTAGTTTACCAACTGAGGAAATTTGGAGTTGTAGGGTCTTATGAGTATCAAATGGATGGGAAAGAGGTGTCATAACCTGTATATAATCCGGAAAATTGTCTTCTAAATTAGATAAATAAGAATCTGAATGGATTTTTAAGGATTCGTATGAAGATAAGTCAGACACTAGTGGTAAAAAACAAGTATTGAGAGGAGATGGCTCTAGGAGATTGATAGGTATATTTTCAAGGGGAGGAAAATATATGTCTGATTATGATATATTAGAATGAGTATCAAAATCATAGACATCAGAAACATAATTTATTCTAGCAACCAAAGAATGATCATCATTACCTTTGAATTGCATAATGTTACAGTTCCCCTAGAGATCAACAGAATTTTCCCTTCTTGTAAAGTCTAGAACATCAATGTTGTTTCTTTCAAGCAACTGAATCATGATTTCCATTTTCTTATTAAAGAAATAATTTTCATTGTGAGAATATTTTCTACAATTGGTACACTTTGATCTTCCTTTCTTGTTTCCCTTCTTCTTGAAATTCAAGCCTTCATCTGTAGAGTTAGAACCTTCATCTTCAGAGTTTGACTTTGAATTTTTCCCCTTCACTTTTATCTCTCCTTTGGACTTGAGATTCTTGCTTCCAAGAGAAGAAAGTGCAAGATCCTTTGATGTTTTGAGAGTCCCCATTTGAATCAGCTTGATCTTCTCTTGAGTGAGAGAATCTATGAATGCATCCAAGGATGACATCCTCCAATTTTGAACTGCAAGCTTAGTAGCATAGAATGTTGACACAAAAAATGAGTATGCTGGATCCAAATTCAATAGAAAGGAGAGGATTAAATGATATTATTTATTCTCAATCCCACACTTATTTATCAAAGGTACTAGTGACTTAAACTTGGTTATGATTTCCTTAATGGTTTAAAATTCACTTGGTCTTAATGAGATCAACTCATTCTCCAAGTTTGATCCACACTTCATTAGGTCCTGTTAAGCCATCAAGATGTAAAATAAGTTCTATAAAGAGAGAGATAAAGCAATCCATAAGATTCATCCTTCCTGTTATGCCACCTTGCTTTCTCAACAACTACATTTGGCTCAATTTCTAAGGCCATGGTAATTCTATAGAGACCTTTGCTGTGCAATAATATCTCAATATTGGATTTCCATTCATGATAATTGAAGGAAGTCAATGTTACTATCTTAGATAGATCCATGCTATGTTGTTGCACTTCTAGTGAGAGAACTGAATAACTGCACAAAACTAGAAATAAAATTTTTGTAAGATGAATCAACCTCCATTTCGATAATGAGCACATTTTCAGAGTCCATCACACCTGCAGATACTTCTTGTTGCCGCCTTTCACACACCTGGGTCACGTGGCAGAAATCTTAAAGCCACTCAGTGTGTCCTTGAGGGCAAGTCTCGAGTCAAGGCTTTCACCTTGTTCTTGACTCCTCCGTTTAGGCTCAACTCCTAACGAAGCCAAGGGGGGTAGACCCTTTTAAGTTACTAAGGATGACTACTTAGTGTTGTGATGTTAAACTGACTGAGTTACTTAGGAGTTTGGAATTTAATTATAGATAATCAAAGATGGAAATCTATAAAAGATGAACACACGAAAGCACAATGCTAAGACACAATATATATGTAAAGCAAGAAAATAACCAGTGCCTTAAAATGGAGTAAAAAATAGAAACAATATACTTGCATGTGCTTGGAGTGAATGTTTTGCGATTGCCTCTTGGTACGTTTTAAGTTAAACTTGAAGTGTGAGTTGATTAAAAATAGGCAAAGGGGGGACTCTAGATATACCCGAGAGTACTTGGAGTATGTCCAAAACTAAACCTTCACGGCTACCTGCAAGGAATATGTGGGCTGAAATGGAGTCTCTGGGGCTATTGTTCGTAACGCATCCATTAGGGTGTGACAGAGATCGGTGCCTTGAGGTCACTTTTCAGAAGTTCCCGCTTCCTTTGGGTATTTTGCCACCGTAAAGGTTTGATCTAGGTGTCAGATTTTCACCTGATGGTTTGTTAGTTGGGGAGAGTGAGTCCTAATTATAGTAGTCATCCAAGTGCTTTTGATACAGCTTGACTGATTGGACGAACCACAGCCAAGTGCAGAGCATACACATTGGAGTCTTGTCAATTTTAGTAAGTTTTAAACTGGGTGTTCTTGTTTAAAAGAAAACCCTCCAGGAACCACTTTCGATCCAAGTGGATCTCAATCGGGGAATCGAGGAGGGGTTAATTTTATAATTGCTGATAAATAAATGATGAAAAATGAAATAGATCCACAATTCTAGTTTTCTAATTAGTCCTACCACGAATCTCTTTCCCCTTTCGGGTCAATCAAGAAATCGTGGGGTAAGTATTATGATTAATTTGAAAAACAAAAAGTGGAATATGAAATTAATAATAAAATCAAGTATACTATCCTGCAAATTAGATCAATTCTAGTTTGAAAAATAAATAAGCAGAAAGTGACGAAAAGGACACCGACGCAAATCCTGCCAGGGGGGATGGGGAATGGGCTCGAAAGAGCCTATTCAAAAAATAATTTGATTAACAGTGGTTACAATATCAAAGAACTGATATATCATAAATTTATTGGTCCTTATACAGGCTGGAACCAAGATCTTACAACTTTGCAAAATTTTTAAGATTTTAGTGAAAAGGGAGACCCCTGGGGGGATTTGAACGCTCTTGAGGCCACTTCGGACAGAAGCTTCCTTTATTTTCTGTTAGACCTGATTAAAGAAAGCGATCATGTTATACTAACATATGACCAAAATCACTTTAAGAGTACCTTTGGATCATCCTACCTTATCTAAAAAAAATGAAGTTAAAACTAGCTAAACAGGCGAAAAAGGAACCAAGGAAAGCAAGCTTTCCTTGGGATGTTGGCTTGCTGTTTGTGCAGCCAATGAAATATGCATTGATATTGCAGAATATTAAATTTTATAACAGCGAAAGGAAATCTAATGCATGCGATCTACAAGTTTTCTTTAAATTTTCATGCAAAAAGACGATTTCCCTAAAGCTAGATCTATAATGCTTATGAAAATTTTTTAACTACAAGATCTAGAATATAGGCTTTGATAAGATATATCTATGATGGAATTACTTTTAATATGATATATCTAAGCAAAATCAAAGCTACGAACAGAGTAACCGGGTAAAAAAGTTGATTTTTGATAGAAATGAGAAGAAGAGGAGAGAAGGTCGGATCATTGCTTGAATGGAGCAAGCTGAAAGGAGGACCTTTTGTGGAGTGCAAAGGGACAGAGTATTGATATTATTGGATAGGAATGGCATCAATCTAGATCCATACCTTCATCCAATCGGGAACCTACAACTAAATAACACAAGCCTGCACACACCTCGTGAGATCTGGATATAGATGTATAAAGCAAGAAAAATGAAAGATCTTGCCAAAATAACCTTATTTAAGCATATAACTGAAATTTTTGAGCATACATCATATGGATAAACAAGATCAAGCAATCTAGCTTTCCTAGTTTACACCCTTACTAGATTCAACTGAATCCTTGAAGCCAGAACACAGAAGCAGCACAGAATTTGGCAAGAAATTGCAGCTACCACATCAGCAGCATAACACTGAGAATCCACACATACACATGCACTACACAGTATAGCCTCCAAAGCTTCTTTATTCACAAATGATGATCAAATACAGAGTTACAATGGCAATCCCTTCAGTCCAGCTCTAACTAGCTTGGAAGAGGGAGCCTCAAGCATGATACATACAAAATACAAGCCATCCAGCCCAGGGGGGGCGCAATTCCTTAGGAATAAGATGAAATCAGCTGAGGGAGAGTCCATCAATGCATAACTAAAGCTGAACTGAGCCTACTTGTCAACCGGGGGCTTGATTGAGCTGACACATCAACCCATACACCGACACATCGGCCCACAGAGCATCCAGGAGAGTCCACACATGTGGAGGAGAGATAGAGGGCGCAATTCCCCATGAAGAGAGCTGTAGATCAACTCTGGATCTGATTTGATCACCTCCTTCAGTCAAGGATTTGTCAGATCCAGTCAATCTGCTCCAGATCTGATTGATTTCAATCAAATCGGCTGAGAATCCACTGATTTATGATTTTGGATTTGCTCCATTATTCATCAATTTATTAATTAAAATAATCAATAATTGATTTTTGGGGCTTTCTGACCTGAGTGATGGAAGATCACTCAAAACTTAGGAAATAGTGGGTCCGTGGGTTTACATGGTGCTTTTAGCTTGAAAATGAGCACCTACATGACTGAAATTGATTATTTGGCCCACTTTTATTACAAAATCAATTTTTCCAATTAAAGTATTAAAAAATAGCCTAAGTTTTGGAAAAATTAAATTTTAATAAAAAACACTGAAAAAACTAAAAAATTGAAAAATTGAAAAATAGCTAGGGGGACTTAGACATGTTCATATGACTAAAAAATGATGTCTAGCATGTTTATACATTGACACATAGACTCTAATAACGTCAATAGGCCTAAATGCCAAGCCGACCACCCCAACTTTGGAGGTATGGAGTGAAAAACTCAGAAATTATCAGTCGTTTGTTCAACAACCAATAATAACCAAAGGAAAAAACACCCTGGGCTGATCGGATTGACAAATAAAGTCTAAGAGACCGAGTCTTTTACAGACACTATCATGCTAGAACATTTATTACAATTCCCCCATGGGGTATGAACATGTCATATGATACAACAAGCACTTCCCAGAAGTACTTCCAAAGGTCTTTTGAAGTCCGAACAAGTTAACCCTGTCCGGTTCACCAGGCTCACTTGATAAAAAACCACTAAGTACAACTTAGGTGGTAACACTTCTCAAGACATAATCCAGAGTTAGCAAGGAAAATATTGCATGATTTATGTGGAAACTCAGTTAATTCTGGTGCATCAATGGAAATATCTAAGGGATATTCAAATAGCCTGACCAGGCTTTGATACCATATTATATTTTGAAAGACAAATCTTGGGAAAAAATAGTCTTCACATAGATTTCACAAGAGAAATAAGAGAAGAATAATTGAAGAACAATATGAGAAATATTCCATTAATTGATTATTCACATTATCCATGAATATATAATACAACATCAATGAATAATTTTAATACCTACTCAGGCAGTTGAATCTACCAACCTAGACTGACTCTAGAGCTAACTAGGAGTGGGAAAATCGCCATTATAGCTAACTAGTGCAACTACATATCACTAAATCAATTAATAACTAGTTACCATCGGTTAACTAAAGGGGGTAGGTGAATAAAGGCACCTATATTACCATGAATCATGCAAATTGGTGCTAGAGACACTGGAAGTCATCTAACTTATGGGGATTAGAGTTTAAATAAGGATAATTGATGACCTACTAGAGGAAACTACTAGACACTGCTGGTGGCACTCCGAGTAGGTTCCTATAAAATAAGGATTGATCCCTAGAGCTCCAAAATGCATGCAAATAGGTGTAGTAAGTGGTAGATGTCCAATATTTATGTCCCCCATGCACTGGTGAAGTGATGAGACCTACTAAGCTAGGGAAATTAATCAAATAGAATTTATGTGGTCAAAGGAGACAAAGGGAGGATTAATAATAATCACAACGTCATATCTCCAGAATAGAAAATATGAGGCTGAAACTCACAAAAATATACATATAGATTTTTCCTTAGACATGTCCAAGTTTAATCTCCTGATCCTTTACTAAACTCAATTTATAGAGAAAATTCCAAGATGAATGGATGTTCCTTTCTAGGATTTTCAGGCATGAAACACTAATCTCCAGTAACTTTAGTTGTAGCAGAGTTTCAGTTGTAAAATTACTTCTGATAAGGTGTATCTGATACCATGTTAGAATTTTTATGGCTATATAATATCTTAAAAAATTAGCATGATAACATCATAACCATATGAAAAGTATCACTAAATGAAGTACAAGCACATGCACACAAAAGAACATAGAGATTTATCCTAGGAATCCCTCATGGAGGATAAAACCCAACAAAACTTCATCAATATAGATTTTGACCAAGTATAGTGTAAGACCTCAAGAAAAAGAAGTAGAAGCTCCCTTTTTGTAGTAAACTGACTCTCTCTCTCTCTCTGTCTCTCTCTTGCGCAAAAACTTGAGTGAGAAGTGTGTACAAATGAGGGAGGGTGCCTCCTTATTTATATTCTTGAGTTGGGTGAGATTTTGGTCCAATAGGGATGATTGATGGACCTTACTAGGACAACATATCCTAGGGATACTAAAAAATACATTTTATACTTATTCTCTTGGGGAATATTGTCCCAAATTACAACAGAGGTCTTACCCCATGACTATTACATAACCAATTACATCAAGGAAATCTCCAAATGGAGGAATAACATCTCTGGAGGAGGAATACAATAAAAGTACAATAGAATATCCTCTTAAGTTACATTTCCTTCAACAATTTCCTACACACATCCATTTCATTTTTAACCACAATTTTTTCCATCATCATGCTTAACGCTCCCACTTAGCAAGTTTGTGATATTATCCCTCCTTTTCATTGTGTGTCATAACTTTTGCAGTAGATCCTAACTCACATGGGTGTCCAAGAGTAACACCTTTATTACCATTTGGCACCCATGTTGTTATTGTTCGTAGGTATGAGAACTCTCTTTATACCCTTTGATGTGTTTAATATTGAGCCTCATGTTCTATTTATTCACATAATTCTCACTTGATCCCAAGGAGGTTCCCACGAGCTTACACTCACCTCTTTGTTGTGCTCATCAACTATGACAAATACACATATTTTGTGTCCTTTTATCCTCTTTTTGGCACCATTAAAACTGAATGAAAAAGGTACTCCACAGGGATTTTTTCTCTCTTCTTTAAACTCCTTAAAAAATAAAGATGGATTTGAGTTCACTTTTCTAGGATCGTTAAGCATACATGGACAATATAATCATTCTAAGCATTCTTACACTGTTCCTTCGAGCTCGTTAAAAATGTAAGGAGGATTCGAGTTTACTTTTATGGGCTCGTTGAACTTCCTTGGAAAAGATGCATATGGAGTCCTCTTTAAGCTCTTTTATGACTCCTTAAAATTGAAAATATTGTTGAGTAATCTTTTTCCTTTGACACTTGTTAAAGTATTTTAAAAAACATATATCTAGTCTAAGTTTAACTATTTTCCGATACACATAGATTAGTTATGAAAAATGAATACTCTAGTCAATGTTAGAATAATCAACCCATAGTTACCTACATTAGACATTAATTTAATCATTTTGTCTTATTACCTAGATTCATAGATTCCATTCTATGCTAGTTCCCTTCTACATGTCCTAGAAGTCAACACATGATAAAACAGAGTAATGGAGCACTTGGAAAACATCCTCGAAACCAGTTCTAGCATTTCTTATTTATTATAGATTCTCTAAAGCGCATATCTTTTTTTTTTGAAAAGATGCCTTGCTTTATAGCTGATTTAAGGCAAAAGGAAAATCTAGTCTAGGTGTAACTGCCTTGTTTTTTGCCCACATCATCCCACCTCCTTTTCTCCAAATAAAAGTATGTATGAGTTCTCTTTCCATCCCTCTTTATATTTCCCACTTGACTTAGCAAATTTGTGAGCAACTTCATAGATTTGGAAACTACTTTATGCACCTATGGGGGATTTGACTAGATTTAGTAAGCCTACTTTTTGACTATTTCGAATGGAATCCTTATGAATTCAAATATATCATGTAATTATATATTAAATCAGATTATTACTTCATAAGGTTGGCTATTGTACAGTTACTCAATATAGATTAGTGTTATGCTCCAATTTCAGTCTCCTTTGGTGTTAATTTTGCATGTTTGATTAACAATTTTATGAGTGTAATTGTTCTATCTCTTGGGTTCAGTTTCCACATGGTATCAGAGACTTTGTAGATCTATTTATATCCTTCCAAATTGTTATTTCAGGTTTGACATCATTGACTAGGAGCGCATTCTGCTGACTAGAGGGCACAACTACTAAGCTATGGACCAATCTCAGAAGATCATCTTGACTCCATTCAATTTCTTTGAGTGGAAAGATGAGATGGAGATATTGTTGATAGCGAAAGGTATCTACAGGGTGACTATGGCAATTGAGGTAGAGCCCAATACAGCTACAGAGAAAATTAAATGGCATAATAGGATGGATGAGGCCTATGGTCTTTTGTGTCTGAGCATTTCAGGAGACCTCCTCTTCCATCTTGATGGATTGACATCACCTAATGAAGTGTGGGAGAATCTTGAAGATATTTTTGGAAATACAGATGAGATGAGAGGACATAAAATCAAGAATGAGCTGATATCCTTGAGTCCCAGTAGCTTTGAATCATTGCAACTCTACTTTTCCAAGTTTAAGGCCCTTGTTTTGCAACTAAAATTGTGTGGGATCGAAAAGAAGGAAGAGAAACTAGTCTTGGCCATAATCTCTAATCTTGGTCCTGACTATTCAGTGTTTTTTTCAACCTTCCATGCCACCAAGTTGATAGCTTGATCCTGGAAGATGCCTAAGCTTGCAGAGTTCATGGAATCCTTCACACAAGAGCAAGATAAGTTGGTGATGATGGGAACTGTCAAACCTTCCAAAGACCAAGATTTGGTTGCTAGAGATTCAAGTGTGGATTCAAAAAGCAAGAAAAATGCTAAAAATTCACTTGAGCAAAAGAGAGACAAGTCAAAGTCTCAAGAGGAGCCTCAAAGCTCCAAGAAGAACTCCTAGAAGAAGAAGAACAAAGGAGAAATGAGCAAGTGCACATACTGCAGTAAGGGATATCATCCTGAGAGCTATTGTATGAAGAAGTAAATTGACATGTTGACCAAACTCCTCGATAAGAATAACATATCCCTTCTTGATTGCTCAAAGAAGAAGGAAGGGGGATCAAATTTAGAAGATAGAGAGAGAGAGTACATGCCTAGGTTGCTGGCACATCAAGCTCAGCTAGCTTCATCATAGATTCTGGAGCTTCTAGAAATATGGTCTCGACAAAGGAGACATTATCCTCTCTTGACATGTCGAAAGCTCCACTAATAGTTTTGGGAGATAACTCTCTCACGGACAGTTTGGGGAAGGGTAGGATTGATATTGACCATGGTAGTTTCAATAATGTGTTGTATGTTCCAGGTCTTACCTCTAATCTCTTGTCAGTGTATCAGATGAATCATAATGGGTCTCCAAAGAATGTCATATTCTCCCTCGATGATGTTGAAATTATTGATATTTTGAATGGTAAAGTCATAGAAAAAGGTGTTGTTGACCACACTTCGAAGGTATATAAGTTTTCCCATTTTCTACCCTAATCAAACCCATCTGCTCTTCTGATTCATGCTAATGAAGCAAGCAATATTTGGCATGAAATATTTGGCCATATAAACTACAAGTATTATTCTTATTTGAGTGAAAAAGATATAGTCATAGGGTTACCAAAGATCAAGTTTTCTAAGGGAGTCTGTCAAGGTTGTATCCTAGGAAAACACCCAGAGCACAAGTATGGGAAAGCTAGTTATGAGAGAACCTCTGCACCTATTGAGTTGATCCATAGTGAAATTTCTATTCCATTTCATCATATGTCCATGATTCCATCCAAATATGCACTCAGCTTCATACATGACTTTTCTAGGTATTGTTGGGTTCACTTCCTAAAGCATAAGTATGAAGTTTTTGACCTCTTCAAATTGTTTAGAGATTGTTTGAAAACCAGTCTGGGAGGAAACTAAAGATCCTCAGGCATTCAAATGCAACATTAGATCCCTTACACACCACAACAAAATGGTGTTGCTGAGAGAAAGAACAGATCACTGAAGGAGATGGAAACCTGCATGATGGAGGCTAAGAATTTGCCACCAAAGTTTTGGGCCGAAGATATAAACTATACATCCTAGATCCAAAATAGGGTGCTTCATAATAATTTTTATGGTATGAATCATTTTGAATCTTAGAGTGGGCACAATCCAGATGTGAACCATTTCAATATTTTTGGCTCAAAAGCTTGGGCTAGAATTCCAACCGAAAAGAGGAAGGATTTGCAACCCCAAAGCTGACAGTGGCTATTTTTTGGGTATTATGAAGATTCAAAAGGGTAAAATATGATCAACTTGAGCACTAACAAATATTTCATTGAAATAAGTGTTCAGTTCCAAGAAGAAGAGCCTTTAGCAGCAGTTGAAGTTGGAGAGTCCTCTTCACCACCAAAACCATTGATTGTAAGGGAAGAGACTAATGAGTTTGCTGATTCTGATATGTATGATAATGATGATTTTATTTCATATCCTAATAGGCCTACAACACCAAAATGGGCATCAAATACCATTCATGCAGCTGGGGAACTAGCTGGAAATCCCAATGACACTAGGAGGACTAGATCTCAATTTGAGAGTGCCATTTGTGTGAAAGATCCTCTATTTTTTGAGAAGTGCTATCTGATGGTTGAATAATATCCATAGACATATGAAGATGCATCACATGATTCAATATGGAAAACAACCATGAAAGAAGAATTCAACTCGCTCCAGAAGAACAACACCTTGGAACTGGTTGATCTTCGCCCAGGGAGGAAGCTAGTCCAATGTAAGTGGGTTTTCAAGACCAAGTTTTCTACTGATGGTTCAAATTTGAAATATAAGGAAATATTGGTAGACAAGGGCTACTCACAAGTACATGTTATTGAATACAATGAAACCTTTGCACCAGTGGCAAAGATGGACTCCATAAGGCTAGCTCTAGACATTGCAGCTTCGAAGCAATGGGAAGTGCATCACATGGATGTGAAGTGTGCTTTCCTAAATGGAGATCTCACTGAGGATATTTACATGCAGCAACCTGAAGGGTTTGTTTCTAATCCATATTTAGTGTGCATGTTAAATAAATCATTGTATGGGCTCAAGCAAGCCCCCAGGGCTTGGTATGCCAAGATTGATGGCTTTCTGCTGTCACTGACTTTTGTTCAATGAAAGTCTGATCCTAATGTCTATTTGAATATGATTCATGATTCTTTGATGATTATTGTCTTGTATGTGGATGACCTACTAATTACAGGAAGTTCAAAGAAAGAGATTGCCTCCTTGAAGGATGCAATGAACCATGCATTTTCTATGACATATTTGGGATTGTTGAGCCAATTCTTGGGTCTCGAAATTGCTCAATCCCAACATGGAATCAAAGTACATCAGTCTAAGTATGATTCCTATTTGCTCATCAAGTTAAACATGAAATATTGCAAGCCAAGCAAGACTCCTTTCTTTTCAGGAGTTAATCTTGAAGAAGTAGGTTCTTCTCCTATGGTAAATAATACACTGTATAGGCAGTTGATTGGGTGTTTGCTTTATCTTACACATGCTCGACCTGATTTATCTTATGAATTTAGTGTGGCTTTGAGATACATGGATCAGCATCATGAGATCCACTGGAGAGCAGCCAAAAGGATCCTAAACTTTGTTCAAGGAAGAAGACTCATGGGATCTTCTGTCATGTCCCCATCCCTTAAACCGGCGAAGAGGACGCAACCAACACACCAAACACAGGAAACGGCCCCATGAATCATGAACAAGGATTAAATGCTGATATTAAATTGCTTAAACATATATAGTAGGATGCATAGATTCTTCAATCATACATTCAAATGCATACTAAGATGCATTCCATCATACAAGCAAATGCATAATACAGCATACAGGGATGCATAAAACATCAACTTACAGCGGAAGCAAACACACATACAATTCCAGCATTCAACATGTTCATTACAATTCATTTGACATCAATATAATTGCAGAGATGAAGTAACCACAACACTTATCTTTCAATGAAGAACTCGCCTGCAACCAGCTACGTCGCTGCAAGATTCCACCCAACCATAGGCCAGTGTTCTCATCAATCTCTCAGCACACTGCCACCCCTGAGCTGGGCATGATTCCTCCAAGGATAGGGGTCAAGGCAGGCTTACACATAGATGAGGGACATAATCAGTCAAAACAACACAGATGGGTTTATTAGGCCATCAACCAATCAGCCAAGCCAGCACTGTCCAAGGAACAACCACTGCATACCAGCAGCAAAAGAATTCATTCCTAGCTCTGTGATGAAGGCATAACCAACAGGGTGGAAACCCCAAACCAAAAGGAGACACAGCTCAAGCCCACAGGGTAAATCAGAGTTGTTCTTGGCCCTAACGTGGCCAAAACAACTCAACAACAACCCAAACCAGGGTGCACCAACAACCACAACCCCACCATGGATGATAGCAACGCTCCACAGTCCACAATGGATGATGACAGCA
>LPNX010454422.1:152390-204412 GCA_001517045.1 Pseudotsuga menziesii
AATCCAGCATTCACAATTTTACTTAAGCAAATACACACATTTTACTCTCAATCATACATGCATTCAACAATCCTTTGTTTTCACAATGCATAAACATTTATATATATATATATATATATATATATGTAATCAAAAGGCAAGAGAGAGCAGTAAGAGTTTTTCCCCTCTTTGTTTTGTTCCATCCTGGAATCCACATCACTGCAGTGGCTTTTCATGCTCTCAGCCTCTTTCACTTCACTGTGAATGTTGAACCAATCTCTCTTGGTCATGACACTTAGTGTCTTTGGTCTATTCTAGACCTCTAAACCATGGAGTCTCTCCACATGGTTTGTCTCGGCTGCTAGGACTCCCCCGTCTTACTAGCACCTTTTTCATTACCGCTCATTCCGAGCTTTCCAGGACAGTCACATATCCGCATGCACCCCTAGGATGCTCTCATGGTCCTCGCTCCCAGTGATACCTATATCCAAACATTGAATAAATTCACATGTTTAGTTTATTCACATCAGTTTTATCTCTAGAACAAGAGCTTAAAACATCATAACCAAATCATATACACATGTATTTTCATAAGAAAAATAATCCAATACTTATCTGTATTGCGCCTTTCCTCGTTCATCCACAGGATCCTGCTTTGCTTTGCAAGCCTTGGGATCGCCTATGGAATTAGATGTTAGGTCAGCACATAGGCTTCTCCTCAACATCAAATAATTAATGTCCATCCAGTACATCCTCATGTCGACTGGGATTGGAACTTTATCATGACCATTTATAGGTCTAGGATCTACTATGGATCCCCAGGCATATAACAGCCCATCATACACTTATACCAACATACACTTATATCAACAATAACCCTCACTCCGAAACCCCTCACAACAACCATTTACCATTTTACCTTTTGCCTTTTACCTTTAGCCTGTCAACACAAGCAACACAAGCAATGAAAGCAAACTCATCAGTGTTATTGCTCAAAAAATGTAATCACATTTCTCATCATTCATTATCAAGTATTGAGACACTAGGAGTGCACCCACTCCCTAGGGTGTAATCAATATTGAAAACCCTTTCATGACTCAACATCGGAAAAGTGTGCACCCTTCTCCGGTGTGTGCCATGTAGGCCCTATTCATACTCAAGCATTCGGTCATCATGGAAATAAAATCAAACATGTTCTGCATATGGAATTTAATGATTAAACATGCATATTCATAGCAAGGGTCATAGAACACTTATCCATTTGCCGTCGCAGTATGCCTTTGTTAAGGAGGAATGGAGGCTCCTTACCTGAGTTAACAATCCCTCAGTTTGCCATCCCAACTCCTTTTTACATTTCATATTCACACATGTCTTACCGACATACTTTATACCATCTCACGCATGTTACTACCAAACATGCAGTGCAGATGAGACATTTCCAAAATGTCCAATGGCGTTTCACCCGAAACCCATTTCCAAGGGAAAACCTTCCCATGAAGTTTGGCTCTTGCAGGTCATCACACATGATCTTCCTGTGGTGTGTATCCCTGACACATTCATCAAATAGCCAAACAGTCAATCATTACCTGATAATACAATCCAATTGATCGTTCCATAACCAAGCAATGACATTGGTAATCAAATTCAATAAGAATTTGCAATTCTGTCTACTACAGAAATTGACTTGTTTAATTATGGGTTTCTTGTAAGCAGCACTACTATGCCCATTATAATTTTATGCTTACTATCATAACATGAATACCCACTTACCATGCGTCCCTCCTGACACAATCTTATACAAGCCAACAATGATTAGTAGTCGTTAGCAATTCCTTAAATTCGAAATTCACAATTCAAATTTAACAACCAACTAATTTCACAACCATGAGACTCTTCTCATAAAGTTTGGCTCTTTTACATGGTATATTCTGGAATTGGTCAGGTTCTTACCTCTCACTTCCATGCTCGAAATAATCTACCTGAAACCTGAGCTTCAATCAACCAAACACAATCTTATGCAAGCCAACAGTGGCTAGTGGTTGTCAGCAATTTCTCAAATTTGAAATTCACAATTCAAATTTAATAAGCTTTTTCACATGGTAGATTCTGGCATTGGTCAGGGTCTTACCTCACACTACCATGCTCGAAATAATCTACCTGAAACATAAGCTTCAAACATTCAAACACAAGCTCATGCAAGCCAATAGTGACTAGTAGTTGTCAGCAATTTCTCAAATTTGAAATTCACAATTCAAATTTAATAAGTTTTTTCACATGGTAGATTCTGGCATTGGTCAGGGTCTTACCTCACACTGCCATGCTCAAAATAATCTACCTGAAACATAAGCTCACACATCCAAACACTTGGTAAGTCTAGATGCATATAACCTTTTCATTGCTACAACCATCACTGAAGCATTTTCAGAATTTATAAAATTCAAATACTTCCAGCTGTTAGTCACATCAATATTCTCAAGCTCATTTACTTTATGCAATCATTATCATATTAACATTGCAAGGTGTAGTCATATCATTCATGCAATTAAATGAAATGTTTAGATACTCCTTACTTCACAGGCGTATCACTTATACCACCTTGCTATTCCACAGAGCATTTCTAGCGGCCAATTGATCATGACTATCCTGCATTCATAACAACCTTTGAAACAGTTCTAGAATTATCATCAATTCATCATTTCAGTCATTAGTCATTCATAATATCACACACATTCATCTCGATGCATTCAACATACCATGCATGGCCTAACCATGTCCACTTCATATAGGATGCATTGCTATAATCAATATCATCAACATATATAGGCATGACACCTTGCTACATTCCAGTATTCACATGGTATGAGGTCTCTTACCTTTACCAATCCATGGAATTTGTCATAAGCAAATTCTTACCTGCATGGGTCTTACTTACACCCTTGATATGACCAATTTGGTTGGTCCTTTGCAGGAGTTTGCAGAATTTGCTCACCAGCTTTTGTTATGGACTTGTTGCCTCATCCCTTTCTCCATAGGGTTGCTAATCACCATTGTCAGCATCAGCAACACATTCATCTGGGTCCATGTCATCGCTGGTTTTTCCACTAATGCCAACATCAAGGCAATAACTATCATTAGTGGCTTATTATAGATATATAATATTTAATATCCTATGTATACAACACATATCCTCATGCATTTCATGCATAAAACTTAGGAAATGTAACATAGTTAGCAAGATAGGGTTTTAAGGAAAACTTCCCTTTTTCAAATCCCTCATCCTTGCATGGAATTCCTCTTCCACGCAACAGTTGGTTGAATGCATAGTCCTGGCTACCCCTGGGCATGCAACTATCCAGATTTGTCCATTTGACAACAACTTCCATCATTAGCACTTGGATGCTTCATGCTTAGATTCTGGTCACTTATCCTTGTTCCCCACTGGATAAGCTTTCCAATACCTATCCACATGCTTCATTCTGACCTCGGATGTGAAAACCACACCAGTTCTAAGAATGAAGACTTTCACCAAATCTTTGCATTTTTACACACAACTGTATTCGAGTTGGGAATGCTAACTTCAGCCACCTGTAGGAGCAAGTCTAGGAAGATTAAGGAAAATCTTTCTATCGGGCGAAGTTAGTGCATACAACGAGGAGCACTCATTAACTTGCGGGTCTCATTTCCGATGCACCATTCAAATTTTTTTTTTGAATTCTGGGTTTGACTAGTTTGCCCAAAACATAGAATTTTCTTTTCACAGGAACGACTGTCTCAGGGGACGACGGGGGTCAAGGGGACAATTTTTGTTGTTGTTGTTGTTGTAAATCTTTGGTTTTCGCGCAATCTGGCGCATAAGTTCCCTTCCTCTTTTTCTTCTTTTCAACCATGAAAATACACTGAAAAACAACTCAAAATATGCTGGAAAGAAATTCCACGGAAAACCCCTGAGAAATCCCCTTTGAAAACTCAAATTTTCCTTTGTTAAATCGGGCCTTATTCCAATTCTCCATCCACAGAATCGGCTCGCAGACCACTAATCCTTCTGCCGTTTCGGGCCTCAAACGGCTAACTTCTTCCATAGTTTCGGCTCCCGCTTCCACTATTTATTCCGCAACGGCGGCTCTTGGAACCACTAATCGTTTCGACGTTTCGGCGGTCTCTCTTGTCGGAAGACTTAACACTTTGGTTTCCGCAATGGCGGAACATGAAATTCTTTCGCTTCCGCAACGACAGAACATGAAACGCTATCTTCTTCTGATCACGGCGTCGGCAGTTTTAGGTCTTCCTAATCGAAAGACTTAGTGCTTTCGCTTCCACAACGGCGGCTCACGAAACACTTTCTCTTCCGATTGGCCACTCTTTTCTTAAAGAAATTTTAACCTCGAGTGTCAGCGGTCTTTGCACTTCGGAAAGCTTAGCGCTTTCTCTTCCGCAATGGCGGAATGTGAAACACTTTCACCTCTGCAATGGCGGATGCACCAAGACTTTCTTCTTCCGATGGACGATGACTTTCCATACTTAGAAAATTTTTGAACTTAGTTTTCTTGCGGCGTCGGCAGTCGGAAAAATTACCCATCGAGCGACTAGCCATTTCTCCATCCGCAACGGCGGAACGCAGAATCCCTTTCTTCTTCCGGTGATAGTTTTTCTTATCAGAAGACTTAGTGCTTCTGGGTGCCGCAATGGCAGGCGCACGAGCACTTTTTCCTCCGATAGTCAACGGTTCCTAGCCTTAAACCTTCTTTGACGGCATCGGCGATCAGAGGACTTTTCCATCGGGCATCTAGTCGTTTAGACTTCCGCAACGACGGACGCCCACTTCACAAACTCTTCCGCAACGACGGAAGTTAACTTCACTAACTCTTCCGATGCGGAACACTAAGTCAAAAATTTTCACGGCTTTCTCCAAACTACTCCGGTGTCGGTGGTCTTCATCATCGAAAGCCTTAAGGCTTTTGGCTTCCGTAACGGCGGAACACTTGGGAAAAATTTTTCCGCGGTTTTCTTCGACTGTTCCATCGGCATGCTTCCGCCTAGCTCTTCCACTACGACGGAAGTCAATTCCACTAATCCTTCTGCCATAGCGGAAGTATTTTCCACTTAATGCTCCGATGAACCACTGTTCAAACACTTAGAAAATTTTTGGAATTTCTCCATTCATCCATCGTCATCAAATTTCCTGATTGCTGCTATTCTGCTGAACATAGAAGGTAATTCTACCCTCTATCACTGCATCCTTCATGGCCCATAGAAGCCCATTGTTGCAACCTTGAGCTCTGATACCATACTGTCATGTCACCATCCCTTAAACCGGTGAAGAGGACGCAACCAACACACCAAACACAGGCAACAGCCCCATGAATCATGAACAAGGATTAAATGCTGATATTAAATTGCTTAAACATATATAGCAGGATGCATAGATTATTCAATCATACATTCAAATGCATACTAATATGGATTCCATCATACAAGCAATTGCATAATCCATCATACAGGGATGCATAAAACATCAACTTACAGCGGAAGCAAACACACATACAATTCCAGCATTCAACATGTTCATTACAATTCGTTTGACATCAATATAATTGCAGAGATGAAGTAACCACAGCACTTATATTTCAATGAAGAACTTGCCCGCAACCGGCTACGTCGCTACAACATTCCACCCAACAATAGGCCAGCGTGCTCATCAATCTCTCAGCACACTTCCACCCCCGAGCTAGGCATGATTCCTCCAAGGATAGGGGTCAAGGAAGGCTTACAGATAGCCGAGGGACACAATCAATCAAACCAACACAGCTGGGTTTATCAGGCCATCAACCGATCGGCCAAGCCATCATAGTCCAAGCAACAACCACTGCATACCAGCAGCAAAAGAATTTATTCCCAGCTCTGTGATGAAGGCATAACCAATAGGGTGGCAACCCCAAACCAAAAGGAGACACAGCTCAAGCCCACAGGGCAAATCAGAGTTGTTCTTGGCCCTAACGTGGCAAAAAAAACTCAACAGCAACCCAAACCAGGGTGCACCAACAACCACAAACCCACCATGGCTGATAGCAATGCTCCACAGTCCACAATGGATTATGACAACACTCCCCATAGCCATGGGAAACTCAATGTAGACCACAATAGACAGCCCCCCCCCAAGCATAACAACAATTACCACTCCCAGCATGGGAAAACAATAATCCCAAAAACATATCCGCATACATTACCAGCAACTTGGGGAAAACCACAGCCCCGGTTACACAGACCACGTTGGGGAGAAATTATAGTCTCCCAATCCATGCGTGAGCAACAACAATGTAGACCCCATGAATCATCCCATGAGGAAAAGATACAACCGAACCATCCGCAGGTACACAGAGGAAAACCACGTGGGTAAAACCAGGAAATCCCTGCATGCGAGAATGAGCAAGAATTCTCCTCCTGCGTGAAGGTGAACAGCCCACAAAGAGGACACGATTGGAGGTGCGTGAGCAAGACTGCACTCCCTGCGTGAGAGGGAACTTCCACAGATCACAACCGTGAAACTGAAGACCAGGCCAACTGCCTGCGCGAGAGCGAACAACTCTCCAGGCGCGAGGGTGAACCGACCACTGCTCTCCGTGAGCCTCAACAGATGCGGTCGTGAAGGTGAACTGACAGGGATGGAGTGGAGTGTATGGAAGGTCGTGGGTGGAGTGGGCATGTGGGAAAAGGGCTGACAGTCCTGCCACCCCACTCCCAAAGACAATAACTGCCCCAACCACCAGCAACCATTCTCCATCAAGACATCAAAATGGTTGGGTGAGACAAGGGAAGGTGGCAAACAAGACAAGGTGGAAACACATGGGTTTTTACCCCATAGACCAAGGTTTGACATCCCCCACACCCTTATCCTTTGGAACCTTTCCCTTTTCATTCAACGTTGCACTGGCATAGCTGGTTGTGGTTTTGGTTTTATTTGATGTGCGTATTTACATGATGCCACATTATAATGTGCCGGATATCACGACATACCATCAGAAAATACCCCTATTGCCGAAACATACATGACCAAATCGATGGTGGGGCTTTTGACTTGAGCTCCTCACCATGATTAATTACATTTTATACATGATGCAAACAGGGTCAAAACCGGGGGTGTGACATCTTCTACAAAGCAAAATCTAATCTTGATTTGATTGGATTTACTGACGGTGATTGGGCAGGTGACAACACGGATAGAAAGCATACATTATGATATGTGTTCACACTTGCAGAAGGACCAATCAGCTGGTCAAGCAAGAAGCAGAGTGCCATAGAACTCTCATCTATAGAAGTAGAGTATAGAGGAGTTGTAAATGCAGCAACTCAATGTTTGTGGTTGCAGGGGATACTTGGAGAATGTGTCTTCGAATCAGAGTTTTCAATTATTATCTAATGTAATAATCAGAGCACCATTCGAATATGAAATGATCTAGTTCAGAAACAATGAACCAAGCACATTGAGATCCATATGCACTACATCAGACAACTTGTGCATGATGGTACCATTGTTCTATTCTTTTGTGAGTCTTCAGAACAAGTAGCAGACATATTCACCAAAGTTTTTTGTGAGAAGACCTTCAGCAATCTCAAATCACTGTTGGGGATTGCTAATCATGCTATGAAGCATGATTGATGACAATATTTCCAATTTTTTTTTTCCTGTCCATGTTTAAGGGAGGATTTTCCCATTAGGTTTTTACCTCTTTCCTTGGTTGTATGGACAAGCAGTATGTATAGGGCGACTAAGCCTTGTTGCTAGGCACTATCTTTTTCTGATATTTACTCATAAATTTAGGCTTAAGGGGGGGTGTTAGAATAATCAACCCATATTTACCTACATTAGACATTAATTTAATCATTTTTGTCTTATTACCTAGATTCCTAGATTCCATTCTATGCTAGTTTCCTTCTACATGTCGTAGAAGTCAACACATGCTAAAAATGAGTCATGGAGCACTTGGGAAACATCCTAGAAACCAATTTTATCATGTCTTCTTTATTCCATATTCTCTAAAGCACATATCTACCTTTTATGAAAAGTTGCCTTGCTTTATAGCTGATTTAAGGCAAAAGGAAAAGCTAGTCTAGGTTTAACTGCCTTGTTTTTTTCCCACATCATCCTCCGTCCTTTTCTATAAATAAAATCATGCATGAGTTGTTTTTTAATCCCTCTTTAGCTTTCCCACTTGACTTAGTAAATTCATGAGCATCTTCATATATTTGGAAACTACTTTATGCACCTATGGGGATTTGACTAGATTTGGTAATCCTGCTTTTTGAATTTTTCAAATGGCATCCTTATGCATTCAAACCTCTCATGTAATTATATATTAAAACAGCCTATTACTTCATAATGTTGGCTATTTCACACTTACTCAATACAAATTAGTGTTATGCTCCAATTTTAGTCTCCTTTGGGGCTAATTTTGCATGTTTGATTAGCAATTTTGTGAGTGTAATTGTTCTATCTCTTGGGTTCAATTTCCACAGTCAACTTTTTATAGAAAATTACTCCCTCATATCAATTTATGTTTTTTTGGGAATTGGAAACTAAATCTATGAAAAAGAGTAACCCTAGAGTCCTCTTTAATTTCTTTAGACTCTCTAAATATGAAAACACAAATGAACATTCACCAACTTGGGATCAATAAAAATACATGGGGTGATATTTGTTCAAACATTCTTCTATCTTTTCTTCTAGCTCATTAAACCATGAATATTGATTTGAGATTACTTATTTGGGATTGTTAAACCTTTATGAATAAGATATTAGTGAGAACACTTCTATCTCTTCTTTGAGCTCATTAAAAAATGAATAAGATCCTTTTAAAAAGAGAAAAGGGAAGGAGGGCAAGGAAACTATTTTCTATATTGACTCCATGAAATGGAAGTAGTCAGTTGCATCACCCTTGAACATGGCACCTATTTGAGAAAACATCTCACAATTGGGTTTTAGCATGCCTAGTATCCTTATGAGTAGTCTTTATGCTCTGGCTGGTTACTCTTATAATCCTTATGGAGAAGGGTTTTAGTGCTTTCTACATTGTTACTCTATACCCGTTCTCTTGTGTCAAATATTCCAAGTCATGTTTTGTTTTGTGCCATATGTTCAATGGAATTTAATACTATGTTTACCATCTACAATTTAATTGACCTTATTTCCCATCTATGTCGGACATACTTGAGTCAGTTGCCTTTAGTGACTTGATCAATTCACACCATCTCTTAGAGTTTGTTTTGTGTCATATGATGGGGGATACATTTGAAGGCCCTCCTTCTATGGATTCCATCCTATCGACACCAACATGTCATCTAGGAACTAAGTATAGAAACCATTAGTACCTTGTAGAAGGAGCAAGTCGATAAGTCGACTTGAACGATAGCCGACTTAGTCGATTAGCTGACTAAGTCGATGAGACGACTTAGTCGATGAGCCGACTTAGTCGATGAGCCGACTAAGTCGATGAGTCGACTTAGTCGATCAACCAAATAAGTTGGTCGGCTGACTAGCTAGAGATTAGGTCGGCCACCTAAGGTCACGTCGGTTCACCGAACCGACAGGTAGTTATTTTGTAACCGTTCTGTAATCATATATATTAGGCTGTTGAGCCAGATGAGAACTCAGTTCAGTTCTCTGTGTTGTATGGACTNCAAACAGATGATACCAGAGCAGGAGATTAAGGACTGGAGGGGACGTAAAGTTGCAAACTATTTTCAGAATTACACACGAAGGAACAGATTAACAATCGCACAAGCAAAAGAAATATTTTTCACGGAAACGCATGAAAAGTTTGTCGAATCAATGCCCCAACTTCTGAAGAAACTCTTGGATGAGAAAGCTGGAAGGGACTAAAGAACAACAGTTGCTGGAAAAACTGATCCAAGGAGGTATAACAAACTTGTCGGAGTGGTCCTAGAAAATCGCCGACGACTTCTGTGAGGAGCAAGCAGTCGAAGACAAAAATTTGGTGGAAACAGTCAAGGAGAAATTTTACAAAGATCTCACCGAGCAATTTTTGTGTTCCTTACCGACCTTGCTGTTCAAATTCCTGATCGAGAAGGGAGTAGGACATATTGTCAAACCTCGTCCATCACTTCACGAAATTCCATCAAACTCTAACTCAGTTGAGAAGCAAAGAAAGTGGGAAAAATTTATTGTAGAAAGGGAGTGGGAATACTTCCTAAGCAAATAGACCAAACTATCTGGGCTTTCTAAAAGCGTTGGGTAGGATATGGGGGGGTAGCTGGTCATATGTCGAGATAGAGTAGAGTGGATTCTATTCGACTAGAAATAGATACCATTCACCAGTAATGAGAAGTCGACCAAAAGGGAACTCAAGAGAATAGTATCACACGAAGGTATGTTGGATATTCAGAAAATAGAGAGGGAAGAGAGACAACAGAGGAGGGAAGCAAGAAGAGAAAGAGACTTAGAGCTACATAGAGGAAGGAGTCCTAGGGCGACCAACCAAGAGAAGAATCCGCCAGATTTGGGTCATGACCGACTTGAAGAAGGCGTGGAATAAGAGGTGTCCCGTACGGAGGAAGAATTGTGGATAGAGGAGCCAGAAGCTCTCCAATTAAGAGCTTCCCATTAAGGAACAACCCTCTCTCCGTCGAATCCGCGTACTCAGATACAGACTATTGTCGAAGCGGACCTCCGACTACGAGCTGGTGACTTTAGTATATGGATTCAACTAGACGACAAAACATACACTGGATGACACCTCATTATATGTCGACCAGAGGAAGGGAATTGGGTGACCTTTCAAGCGACACCCTCCAATCGAAGTTTCCACTTACTCTTACTGACACATGAAGGAGCACCCCACCCCCGCCAAATACAACTTTAGAAGACACAGAACATTCAAAACAGTGGACAAATAGTTGTAGTGGACCATCGACAGCAGAAGTCGACATCAACCGACTGCCAGTCGACAAATAATCGACAACCGACGGGAATAGAAGTTTCGTCGAACATAGTCCCGAAGAGATGAATAAACCAATAACCCCACCACCCTCACCTCCACCCCCACCTCCACTACCACTACCTCCTGAGAGCAGTTATAGTGATTCAGACATGGGTCACAGATCACCCCACATTCCTCTATATGAGGGGGATGAGGAGCCCGGATGACACTGGTTCGTCTGCAAGTCGACTTGGGAGGCCAACCAAGTTATAGACAAAGATAGACAAATGGAACAGTTCACCGGTGCCTTGAGGAAAAGGGCATTAACGTGGTATATGACCTTTCTGGAAAGACAACCTAGAGCAACCAAAGCCAAGATCAAGGCACAATTTCTATCATTTTTCAAAACTCCAGATGCCAAACACCTGGCTGTGAAAAAACTAAAAACTACATCACAAAAGCCAGGGGAAATGGTGTGCGACTATGATAAGTGCTGGAAAGACCTTCTGAGCCAGCTGGACTATGTTATAGATGAACAGTTACTAATCTAATGGTTTCTTGTAGGGTTATCTCAGAAAGTGCGCCGACACATTAGTCTGGAAACGTTCAAATCTTACAAAGATGCGCTAAGGAAAGCTCTTCAAGTGGAGATGGACAAGGACATACCCGCTTACCCCATGGACCATAGATTGGAAGATTAGCTCAAGAATGTACAGAATTCTTTAAAGGGGTTAAACCTCAAGAATCAAGATATTTGGTGCACCAAATGCTCAACGACCGGCCATTCCAAAGACAACTGTCGACAGGAATACAGCCGACAGGACGTTCGATTCGTGCAGACCAAATATTTTTGTGACATCTACTAGGATCACAGGGATCACTCGACAAAATATTGCCCGTTCAACATGAAGAACAGCAAGGAATCCTGGTGTGCAATCTACAAAACCAAAAATCACAATACGACCGATTTCCATTTGAACCTAAACAACCAACAAAATTATCATGCAGTCTACCAAACCAATGCTGTTGCACAAACTAATGAGCAAAAAAATTTAGCAAATGATAAGAATGGTCAGAGATATGACGGACAACGATATGAGCACTGGTATGATAATCGATGTGCAGGTTACGGAGGAAGAGGTTGATTCCTCGGGAATCGCGACAACTGACCGCGTCGACCCATCCGGTGCTTTACATGTTATAAAGAGGGACATCGGTATGCAGACTATCCATATAAAGATAGAATTGACCTCAAATTTTGTACTCACTGTGGAGTATGGGATCACTCACTAGAGGATTGCCCTACCATGTTGGAAAAAATCAATACAACAAAAAATGTTAATGTCTTGTCCTGTGTGCCAAAAAATGATGTAATAAACACAAAAAATTTGCATATTGTAACTCGTCAAGGAACAAAAATAGGAGATGATAACCCAAGAATTAGTAAAATAAAAGAGAAAGATGTCTATCCTGACCCACTGAAAGAAAAACAAACATACAAAGAAGCTACCAATGTATTCAAAGAAATTTCACAACAAGAACACATTCACGACATTTGACATAACATAATAAACGAATTATTCCAGCTCTTACAAAAAGACAACTTAGTATCTCAGTTCATCGATTTTCTGTATGAAATAAAATGTACCAACTCTGAAAAAAAAAAAAGAACATCTGCAGCTTAAATAAAAAAGACAAAGGTGATTCCGACCCACTTGTCGACCTAGAAATCGAAGGATACCACGTCCGGCAAGTAGTTCTCGACTTCGACTCACAAGTAAACATCATGACTCATGACACTTGGGAACAAATGGGCAGACCTTGTCTCTATGAATCAGGCATATACCTGAAAATAGTTGACCATGGCCTACTTGAGCCTATTGGAGTCTGGAAAAACGTCGACATGACTATAAAAGGAATCTCGACCAAGGTCAACTTCGAAATCATTGACCTGAAAGAAGGATCCAGTTCCTTCCCTGCGTTAGTCGGTCGACCTTGGGGTAGAAAGATGAAAGCATCGATATCCTTGGACAAGGAGCGAATCAAATTAAAAGCAAATGGACAAAAGGTCATTGTACCCATTCATCCATCTCAAGGGAACCCTGGACTGAGCCTATCGATGAAGAAGTCAATGTCCGATAACTCTACCAGATCCAAAACAACACAGATTACACAGAACCGAATATCCATGGAGAACTTCATTTAGGCAACGAAGACTCAGTTGGTTATAATTCAGATGCTGAATTATATGATTGGGAGATCGAGAACTATGAAACACAAGCAAGAGGGTGCTGGACTATACAAAAAGTGCAGAAAAATCCCACCCAACAGTCCTTCATAGTGTCCATTGTCTCAAAGATCTTTGAGAAGAAAATTAGGGAATACCCTACCTTACAACCTACCAATGTAAATACTACACACCTACCAAGATACAAGGAAAGGGAATCACCAGTCATGCATGTCGAACAAGTTTCCAAAAATATTGGTGAACATGGCCGACTTCAAATCCTAGTAGAAACTTTTACAGGACAAGCTGGTAGATGGTGGGATACCCATCAGATAAGACTGTAGACCTGGACAACTGCTTCGAATTATTTTGTCAAAAGTTTTGGAGGAAATAAGTTAACCCACCAAGCTCAAATACCTATATTCACTTAAGGACAGAACCCAGAGGATCATATTAAAATATGTGAAAAAGAGTGGAGAAAACTTGGCTACAAGGATGAACGAGCATGGCCACACTTGTTCCCATCAACCCTTTCCGAGTTACCAAACAAATGGTATAATATGGAAGAAGCTAGAGGTGAAACCTTCTTATGGCATGAACTTGTTAGTTTTTCAACATTTAAGCTAGCATTATGTTAGGATCTTTTCACTAAGAGAATAACAAGCACAACAATAAAACATAAGCACTTCACAAGAGACAAGAGACAAAAAGAGCTTTGATCGGGGAAACCATAAATGGAGAAAACCCTGCAAATTCCTCAAAGATAGAATCACCACAAGATGTAAGACCCCAAAACAGAAAGATGCACTCCCGACAGCAGTAGTCTTCTAGTCCTAGTATATTTCCTTCTTCACTAGTGCGCCACACTTTAGAGGGTAAGTCATGTGTTGTAGAAGTGATAAATAGAGAGACTCTCACTCTCTATTTATATTCTTCTATTCACTTGAAGTGCACTTAATCATGTCGGCCCAACCAACAATTACTTACTCGAGCCTACACCTTAATTAGTGTATAATAACTCAAGTGCCCCGAAACTGTGGGGACTTACCTAATGCTTTGACAAGACTTGTTTACATTATTAATCCTCCCGATCGAAACATTGGGGCATGACAACATGACTCAAATCCATAATAGAAACATCCCGGAATAAACATCGGGTTACAATACATAAGATACATAGAAGAATACATTCCGAAGTTACATATAAATCAACACTCCCTATTAACTAGGAAGGTATTCTTTCGACATGATTTTCAACACTGGTCTTCTTCTCTGTATCAACTGGATCATCTTCATCTTCAAGTCATCTGGATCTGGATCATCTCTGGATCTGGATCGTCATAGAACTGGATCTGGATCATCACTCGATCTGGATCATCATAGAACATCATCACTGGATCTGGATTATCACTGGATCTGGATCATCATCATTGGACTGGATCTGGATCATCACTCGATCTAGATATGGATCTGGATCATCTCTCGATTTGGATCATCACTGCTAGATCTGGATCATCACTCGATCTGGATCTCTCGGAGTCATCATAAATGGATCTGGATCATAGCTCGATCTGGTCATCATCATGTGTGTACTATCTCGTCATAGGAAGTTCTACAGAGCTAGCCCTTTTTCATGCTGGTTGTAGGCCTAGCCACCAGGTAGGTATTCACCCAACACTTACATCTGAGCTGCTCGTCAGAAAGGCATGCCCAACACTCACATCTGATCATGTCGTAAACTACAATCACATCAGAAAGGCCCAGCACTCACATTCACTAGCATGGTAGGCACATCAAATACCATCTGTGAAATGGCTCTGCACTTACATATGACCTACTCGTCAGAAGGGCACAGTACTCACATCCATCCAGGCTGGAACACATCCTGCTCACAATAAAGGAGGAGTTCTGCGCTTCCATCCAGGCTGGAACCACATTCGCTCACAATGATGAAAGAATTCTATTTTTTTCACCCAGGATGGAACCACATCCACTCACAATTATGGAATATTTCCTCACTTTCATCCAGGCTGGAACCACATCTGCTCACAATGATGAAAGACTTTCATCCAGGCCGGAGCCCCTCCTACCACAGTGATGAGAGATTTGTGCACTCACATCTGATTTGGTAGGAACTGAATCCTACACCCTCGTCAGAATGGCCCCCAGTCCCTGACTGAGCTACCTGGTAACGGACCAGGCGCCTCCACTCTCCTTGAGAGTGGTAGTTTCCCTTACATCTGTCCTACTCGACAGAATGGCCAACACTCACATCTGACATGGGAGGAACCTAATCCTTTAGCCATGAACAGAATGGTTCAGCCCTTATATCTGAACTACTTGTCAGAATGGCTCTCTCAGTCCTTGACTGAGTGTTCCTGGTAACTGACTAGGTGCCTCCATTCCCAGAATGACAGTCAGCACTCATATCAGTCATGGAAGGAACCAATCCTCTCACCATGACAGAATGGTTCAGCCCTTATGTCTGACCATGGAAGGAACCAATCCTCTCACCATGTCAGAATGGCTATGGGTCTCATCACTTTCTCTGGGAGGAAGCCTTGATCTGGAGAACACCAAGTCTTCCTGTCGATGGCACTGTCTGCCCAATCTGAATCAACATAACCCTCCAGGTTAATCTTCTGATTCGCATCATACTTGAGCCCATAATCAACTGTACCCTTCAGGTACCTCAGAATATGTTTTGCAGCTATCAAGTGAACACTCCTCGGATCTGTCAAGTACTAGCTCAAGGTGTTCACAGCAAAGCAAATGTCTGGTCTCGTTTTCGTCAGGTACATCAATGACCCAATCATCTGACGATACATCGTAGCATCAATCGTCTCTAATGAAGCATCACTTAACAACTTCATGTTCGATGCCATAGGTGTGGCCAAAGCCTTGCAGTCCATCATCCCAAATCTCTTCAGGATCTCTACTGCATACCTCCCTTGTCCAAGGAAGATCCCATCTGTATTCTACCACACCTCCATACCTAGAAAGTAATGCATCATCCCCAAGTCCTTCATTTCGAACTCAGCAACAAGATTTCTCTTCGTATCAACAATCAACCCATCTGTACCTGTCATAAATAGATCATCTACATACAGTAGGAGCACCACTGGGTTGCCATCTTCAACCTTGTAGTAAAGGTTGGAATCTGATTTACTTTCAGTAAAGCCTAGAGTCATCAGTAATCTGCCCATCCTGTCATACCATGTTGAACCTTAGATCTTCTGTAGTCACCCCCTCTGAAGCGAAGCATCATACTCCCTCTGTCTTCTGTGCTCTACGCACTGAAAACATTCTGTACCAGAGTGACAAGTAGCTTCCTATGCTACTAGTATTCTATGTATCCATCTAGTGTATAGACTTGCATCTTCAACCTTGTAGAAAAGGTTAAGATCTTCATTAGGCTCATCGTGTATGTGTTTAAACTCTTACTGGATGCAAATGTCTCTTCATAGTCTAGGCCTTCTTTTTGTGAGAAGCCTCGTGCTACGAATCTTGCTTTGTATCCCACGATGTTTCCATCTACTGCATCATGGAACTATGAACTTCTCTTCAGGTCTTGATACTGCATCCTAGACATCATTCTTCTTGAACTGGTCTTCCCTTTCTTCTTGGTGGCTGGAAGGTTCTGCATCAATGATGTCACTGCACTCGTCATATTATTCTTTGTCTTTGAACTGTCTTCACTTGTTCTTCGGAACAAGTCTTCATTCTTCTTTTCTTGTAGGGGATTATGTATGCGATCTTTCCTACAAGTCAAATGCATTTGTATGGTTAGAAACATTTCATAAGGAATATTTATACTGGCAAACACTTATGCATAAATATATGATCATGCAACTACTTTAGCCAATACAAACTTTCATCCATATCTCATTGAAACTTTCTAGATGCCTTCCATCTCTACCAGGACAACATTGAGATTGTGCACTAATCCCTATATGTCAGCAAAGAGGTTTCATTCTAGATAAGTAGCAATGGAGAGTTGTATAGCACCATGATCTACTTACCCATCGCATGTATATTAGTAGTATACTTTCGTTAATGCAAACATCCTATCATGCATGATACATCAACTGAATATAAACAAATGCTTAACAAAACAATATCATGAAATGAAAATTGAATACTTATCTTTATTTGTTTCGTGGGTAGACTTCTTCTTGAGCCTTTAGCTTCATCATCTTCTTCATTCATGATAGCATCGTTTCTTATCCAAATGTTAGTATGGATAAGAGGTTCTTCTAGAGTAGAGTCCTTTGTATTCCTCATTGCTTGAGGTATCTTCTTTGGATGGTGAGAACTCGATCTTCAATTGCTCCCATCTTCTCTTCTCTTCTTATGAGTCGAGCTTCTTCTTCTTCCTAGATTCTGCTGAAAGTAATCACTTCCTTCTGGCACACATTCCTTGCATGAATGAATCCCACGATCCTGGGAGGCTATTCAAGGTGGCCATCACCACTTCTGCATTCTTTACTTCTTCAAGTTGTTCTTGATTTTAGAGACTTTTATGACTGCATGGTCTTTGCATTCTAGATCTTCACATTCTTCAATTGGTTTCTTTAGGTCATATTCTGATTTTTGTTCTTCCCTTCAAATAGCTTGAAAATCTGGAAGACCTTCAATAGCTTTGCTTGCAATAGGTAGTGCTCTGTAATGCACATGTGCAAGCCTTCTATGCCAAAGCTCATTTGGCTCTACTATTTCATGGATCAAGGCTTGTTCTGGATGGTCCTTCAATTTGTACAAGCCTCCTTCTTGTTCTCCAATCACTACCGCATCATCGATAGTCTTTCCTTTTGGCCACATGATGGCTTGACCATCTATGAATGCACCCCACATTCCTTTTGAATCAATGCTAAAATGGAGAGAAGGCTCTTCTTGAGTCCTGAAACAAAAAATACTTCTTTCATTGTTAGAGACTTACCAGAGTCTAGCTTGTATGAAGATTCCCCACTACCTTTTATTGGATATTGGTAGTCATCTCCTAGTTTCACCTAGTGAGGTGATTCATGTTCTGACAGTCTTACAAAAGATTCCTTGAATCCCGTCATATGTTTAGAAGCCCCACTGTCTATAATCCAATCATCACTTCCATGAGTAATGTTACCTGTGAGAGATGATATCAGAACACATTCATCCTCGCTTGAAGAATCTTCACTCTCATATCTGGATCTATTTCTGGATGGTTCATCATCCTTTGCAGCATGAGCATGATGTCTTCTTTGGCCTCGTCTCCCTCTGAAACTGGAACCTCTATACTCATGTAGGTGTCCAATCCATTTTATTCAGAGAGATCAAATACTTCTATGCTTGGAAGTTTTCAACTTCACCAAGGTTATCATCAAGCTGTTGTGATAGATCATATTGAAATGAGAACCTCAAGTGAAAAATAGCAAAGGATTAGATCTTACCGATTTGAGGTGTCCGTCTTGGTTCCGGAGCTAGCTGATCTAGGGTTTGCCACAGAAATCCTAATTTTCAAAACATGGAATCTTTCAGATCTGATTGGATAGATAGATATATCTCTTCAAATGGATCTATCCAATGTACTCCTTTTTTGAAAACAGTGGAGGGAAGCTCCTGGAATAGGAAGCCCTAATTTTCCAATTTCTTCTGCAGAAATGCCTGTTACTGTTTCTGTAATATCTCTGAAATTACTGCTCCTCTATGTCTGAAATTTCTCATTGAGGTAACCTCGCATGTCCCTGAGCCAAAACCATAGGTTTCATCAGAATTAGTTTCACAATTTGGGACTTATGAGCCTTTTCCCAAGGTGACCGGTTACAAAACTGTTCAGAACATCGTAGTTGTACGGCATGCCACGTGTCACTGGTTCATCCTCTGAGTATAATATTTGGACCACCAAAATTACAGTCCGTGCCCTTTCTAGAAAATCTTCATAAATTCCATTTCGATCTCTGTAGCCTAAGATATTGCAATTATCCTCATGTGTCCTGTTTAATGATGGATTCTAGAAGAGGATGGAACACTAACTTGGAGGGATCATATTTCCCAGAATATAGCGAATCTGAGGCTGATGTTTAGACATAGTGTTCATCAGGATTGTATCTTTGGTCGTTGCAATTTTAAGCTTCTGATACTTCACCAAACTTGTAATATAGCGACTGTACCAAAACTTAGCAGTTTTAGTATTAGGGTTTTTCCTAGATGAGGGTCAAACTAGGGTTTGGCTTTCCTGGAGTTTCACCCAACCAAATTTATTGATCCAGGTATCTAAACTTCGTTTTTGATGAGGGGAACAATCCTATGTTGGTCTCACTCAAAAATTCCTCTTCTGTAGAAAGCCCTAATTTCCACATCAAAACTGAAAATGCTCGAAATTGAATTCCGCTTCGACAGAAAGATGCGCCCTAAGGAGGAGAGTTGTTCCACCTTACTTTTGCTGAAAATATGTGGAGGAAGGTCCACAAACTAGGAAGCCCTAGTTCCCACAGCTGCATAGTGTCTTCTTCTCAGGTTAGCTCTGATACCACGTTATTTTTTCAACATTTAAGCTAGCATTATGTTAGGATCTTTTCACTAAGAGAATAACAAGCACATCAATAAAACATCCATCAACGACCATCCCAAAACAGCACCTGGAAATCTGTGTAGGCATTTTGAAAGGCGATGAAAGCTCAGGAAACGCCCAAAACGTGGATTGAAACCCCCAAATTTGCTGGTGGAGCCAGTGAGCCTGCCCTAGAGCGCCGAAAACCCTGCACACAAAAGAAATAACAAACCATCATTTGACCGAATATATATATGTGGAGATAAAAACCAATTTATGCATAAGATAATATAAAATAACCAAAAAATATTACTTACCAAGCCTTTTGTTCACGTGGGTCTCCATAGAAACATAACCATACAAATAAACATTAATAAAATGAATATATCATATGGTTTAATAAGTGTTAGGCTAGAAAGCAATGTATTAAACAACTAATAATAGAAGACCAACATACCTCAAAATGAAAACTTGGTTGAAACAACAAAAAAATTAAAGAATTTATCCAGCCGACCGAAAACAAACCCTTAATAGATAATCGACAGATAAGGAAATATAACAATATACAAACAAGGCTAAAGCCATAGTCGACAAAACTACAATTAGAAAATGAAAACACAGAAGGAAAATTCTTTAGATGGAAATCCAACCGTTATCGAAATGATCAAACCTATTTGTACAATCCTGAAAGTAGAAACAACCGACAAGCAAGATACTGACAGAATGACTGCAACCAACTTCCCTACCACATTCTCACAGTTCAAAGAAGGAAGTCGACCGATCAATGAAGGCAAAGCACAGAATGGCTAGATGATAAAGTCAAAACGAAAGAATTCGACATCTCAGATGATGATCGACCAAAAATGGCAAAGATTGGTGACTACTGGAACGAAGAATAGACCACAAAGATAGTGAACTTATTAAAGAAATTCCAAGATGTATTTTCTCGATATTATAAAGACCTCAAAGGCTTAGTCCATGAAATGGGAGAAATGAAAATTGATACTAAACCGGATGTTCGACCTGTAAAGAAAAGGCCTTATAAACTGGCTCATAAATACAAGGAGATAGTCAAAAAGGAAATTGATAATATGCTTGCAGTAGGCATCATCTATCCTATCGACCAATAAGAATGAGCAAGTCTAATGGTTGTACAACCTAAGAAACATGATCTGACCAAACTAAGAATTTGTGTAAACTTCAGAGAACTAAACAAAGTGACATTGACAGACCCATTTCCAACTCCTTATGCAGATGAAATATTGAATGAGGTTGCAGGACATGAATGCTACTCATTTACAGATGGATTATAAGGCTATAACCAAGTGCCAATAGCTAAAGAAGACCAGAAGAAGACAACCTTTGTGTGTGAATTTGGTTCATTTTCTTACAAAGTTATGCCTTTTGGATTAAAGAATGCACTTGCAGTATTCTCTAGAATTGTTGTCAAAACATTTCAAGAATATATCTAGAAGACCATGGTAGTATACTTTGATGATTGGACAATATAATCCATGCTAAAGGATCATTGCAAATGGCTTAGACTTATGTTGGAGAGATGTGGACAGATTCAACTATCCCTAAACATCAAGAAATGCATATTTGTGACTCCCATAGGGATATTATTAGGGCACATTGTTGGTAAGGAAGGCATTAAGGTTGACTTTGCAAAGATCAAAATTGTCCTCGACCTAAAACCACCAGTAAATCGAAAACAAGTCAGGGTGTTACTTGGCCACATAGGATATTACAAAAAATTCATAAGATATTATTCATGTATGACCTATCCTCTTGAAGAAATATTAAGAGAAGATCAAGAGTTTAACTAGACAGAGGAGTGCCACATATCATTCAAAAAATAAAAAGAAATCTAGTCGAAGCTCTAATCCTAAAGTTTCCAAACTGGTTGATCAAATTCCATGTTCATATTGATGCATCAGGCCTAGCAATAGGAGCGATCTTAACTCAACCAGGAGATGATGGAATGGATTATCCTATAGTTTACAGTAGCAGAAAATTAAATAAGGTTGAGAGAAACTATTCGACAACATAAAGAGAAGCACTAGGAATGGTCTTTGCACTACAAAAATATCGACATTATCTCTTAGCTAACCCATTTTTATTCTATATTGACCATTAGGCCCTGAAGTATCTTGTAAATAAACCACTACATCATGGAAGGGTCTGTCGATGGCTACTTCTCTTCCAAGAATTTGAGTTTGAAGTCATTGTTTGACCAGGCAAGTTAAATGTTGGTCCCGACCATTTATCTCGAATCGACACAGGAGAAGAACCAACAGGAGTCGATGATGAATTACCTGATGCACATTTATTTCAGATAGAAGCAGTCCCAGCAGAACTAGAATAAATATCTGAGTTCATGGAAGATGGACATGCACTAGAAGGAATGAGTACAAAGAAAAAGCAAATCCTAGCTAAGAAGGATGCAGCATAGAGTCTTATCAATGGATTTTTATACAAAATGGGATTAGATGACATCCTCAAAAGGTGTGTACTAGAACATGAATGAGACAATATTATGCATGAAGCACACTATGGACCTGCAGAAGGACATTTTCAAGTGGACACAACTGCAAAGAAAATCCAACAGTCAGGATTATGGTGGCCAACACTCCACAAAGATTGCAAAAATTTTGTCAGTCGATGTGACAGATGTCAACAACTAGGTCGACCCCTGCCTAGTACAGAAATGCCTTTGATATTAGTAAATCCAAGTTTGAAATTTGAAATCTGGGCCATAGAATTCATAGGACCATTTCCTATACCAGCAAAAAGGACAGGTGCAAGGTATATCATTACTGCAGTTGAATATGTCACTAAATGGGAAGAAGCTGAACTAGTCGACACATGTTCTAGTGAGATAGATGCTAAGTTTATCTATGAGAATATCATCACTATATTTGGATGTCCACTAACCTTGATTAGTGACCAGGGAACACACTTCATCAACATAACTATCTAAACCCTAACCAACCAGTTCCAAATCGGCCATCGTCGGAGCACATCATACCATCCTCAGTCGAATGGAGAAATTGAAGCATTTAATAAAAAATTAAAAAGGGGAATAACCAAAATATGTAATGCTAATAAGGATGACTGGGATGAGAAAATACCTGCAGTATTATGGGCATACAGAATAGCATATAAGAGATCGACCGGCCAAACTTCTTTTCAACTAGTCTATGGACAAGAAGCAGTAGTTCCACTACACTTCTGACAACAGACACCTATCATCATAGAAATACTACATGTCGATGTCGAACAAGGAAGGAAGGACCGACTATTGCAACTCAGCAAACTTGAAGAGCACCAACTAATGGCAATACAACATCAAGAAATCCAGAAACAACAACAGAAAGCATGGCATGACCACAACATCAAGAACAAAAACTTGTCGGTCAGAGACCTTGCTTTACTATACAATAGTTGGGTAAAAGGTAAACCTAAAAAGCTCCACAAAAAATGGATGGGACCTTACATTGTCTAAGAGATACATCCCAATGGATCAGTCCAACTAAGGACATTACAGGGCATAGTATTTTGGAAGCTCATTAATGGAGCCCACCTAAAACGCTACAGAAACTAAAAAAATAAAATAAAATCATATAACGATCATAACCGTCAACCAAAAGCCATAAAAACTTAAAAATTCAAAAGCCAAAAAAATACCGTACTTACAGAAAACTATGACAGGAAATTACCATCTCGACAACCGCCATCATGGCCATTGACATAACACCATCGACCATTTTCATCAACTGACCACTCCGATCGACCCCTCTCATAACCAACATTGACCGACGACCTTGATAGTCTCATCGCGCATTCATGACATCGAGCGCTGAAAGAAATTCACCATTAATGCACACTCAAGTATTCCAGCTGGGACATTACGTCCGCCATTAATACACCCATTGATGCACACATCCACATCATCGCCTATAAATACTGGATCATTGAAGGATCATTCACTACAATCAATATAGAGAGAGCATCAGCGCACCCAGTCGACTAAAAGATGAGAACCCCTTCGTGAAATCGACCACCAAACTGACCAATGGCCCCCAAACAAACTAGAGCCTCGACCAAAGCCAAGGAACTACAAGATGCGGATACACATTTAGTCCGCAGGTTGAAAAACATTAAAAACGCCAAGGTACAGGAAGGCTCATGGAAAAAAATATGGACCAAAATGTAAGAATGGGTCTATGTCGACAAAAAGGCCATTCAAGCTGTAGAGAAAATCAAACACAACACTATCTTCGGCTATGTCAATGCAGCACTTATGGCCAGCTTTGGTGGCATGAAGGAAACTGCTATAAAATTCATCATTAGCCGGTATCACAATGGCCAATTCTACTTTAACCAACCGGTCGACATCTCTGGAGAATTCATCTCCAAGCTGACCGGTCTCTCCAATGAAGGAAACCCCATACCAGTCGAAACCAAAGAAGGACTGGTCGAAGAGCTCACTGCGTCATCTTCGGGTAAGAAATCTAAGGGGTTGATGATCAGCCAAATCACAACCCAAACACTAGCACCAGCAAAGAAGATCAACTTCTCGATCGAGGAGGCGCTCTAGGAAAAAGAGGAATACTACAAGCTCAAACTCTATATCAGCACCTTTGTGTTGGAGGAGACACTAGTCGAACACACTGGCCGACTTCAAATAACCATCAAACCTCCAACCACAATGAGGGCAGAACCCCAGACTGCAGAGCCACATCCACAGTAGCAGGTAATTCCTTTGGCTGCAGAAAGTCTCATCCCAACCCACGAGCTGAGGGGGGAGATAGAGCCAGACAACCTTGAGTATGCTGTCACAAAAGGCATCATTAGAAAATTGTCAAAGGAGATAGCATTGGCTAGGAACAATCTTAAGACACAACAACAACAACAAGGTAAAGGTAAGCGCAATATTATCCTTGCAGACTCATCAGAAGATAAGGAGGAATTGGCAGCCACAGCCCTCGACATCATAGAGGATGCCACAACAAATAAGGTGCCGGTCACAACCCAGTTCCAAAGATTCGTCGAGGTGGGAGCACAAGCGGGTCGACCAAAGAAAGCTAAGATTATGACAATGCCTGAAAACATTGTTGATCTGGTGTCTACGCCTCCACCCCCATCACCGACAAAAATAACTGAGGAACAAGTACCAGCACTGCAATCAGTAAGTCCCCTTGAATTATGCAAAAGTGTGATGTCGGAAGAGGTAAAGGCGAAGTTCGACAAAGACAGAGATTTGCAGGAATTCATTGAGAAACTGGCTTAGTTATTTACATTGGCCTAGAAAATCTCGACAGAATCACCTCTCTTCACAGTCGGTGGATACCAACCAGGACTCGAAGCCCAGTCCAAAATATTTGCAACCATCACATCAACTTTCGAGAGAAATCCTGACAAGGAAGATGAAGTGGTTGCACGTCGGACCTCAACCATCACCCCGACCGCACCTCAATCTGACCCACCAGCTTCTGCCCCGACTGGAGGAGCATAAAATGAAGCGGACATTGCCTAAGAAATCAACCGAATGTTCTTTGAATTAGACTCACCTCCCCGCCCCGAAATCCCACCACTCACCCATACTTCCCCCAAACCAATCACCCCCAACCATTCGCCAACTCCATCACCACCACCATCTCCACCACCACCGCCACCCCCCAACTTAGAGAAAGGCCCACCACAACCAGCTGCATCCAAACAACCAAAGGTGGTAGTCATACCACCTCCCCAACAAGAGAAACCATCGGCCACTATCCCACAAACCAAAGACCCCGCCTCAACTATTGCAGGAACACAGGTGCCGACACAAGCAGAAAAAGAAAAGCATAAGAAGATGAAGGAGAAATAGAATAAGGAGCATCATGGACAACCTTCAAAGGTCCAAATCAAATTGAAGGATGCAAGTTCCCTGACCGACACAGATCTAGGACAACTTTTCAAAACCCTAGAAAGTGAAGCAAAGACGAGGAGTGAGCAAAGAAATAAGGAACTCGATGACAAGAACGCAGGATAGGTCGAGTTCCTCCACAAATGCAGGAATCTGGCCCAGTCCGTCATGCCGGGCCCCATAGAGGTCGACACAGAACTGCTTGAAAGGGCGTATCATCTATTTGAGAGCATGGTGTTGGTACTCCAAGCTCACATTCAGGAAACAAAGGAGGAACAAAAATAGGAAACTGCCCGACTCCTAATGGCACAACACACTTCCTTTTCTGAAGCCTATAAAGTGCTGCAAGATCATATGGAGGAGTCTGTTGTAATTGAAGAAATACTAAGAGATTGGCCTAATTACTACGGGCAAGTCTATCAGCAGACTTGGCAGACTCGACAAGGGATTCAGGCATTAGAAAGTAGGAAAACAACTAAGGAATCACTCATAACGACAATAGAAGAACAAATAGTGCTTGAAACTGCCAAACTGCAGAGACTAGAAAGGGAAGCACATCAGTGGGTACAACAAGCTCTCCCTAACTTGGAGAAAGTTGACATCATCTGCCCGCATATGAAATGACTTATCGAGAGTACAGAAGAGAAGGACCAATTTATGGGTCTCGACATGGAGAGGATAGCTGAAGTCTCCATTTCAGAGAAGATGTCGATCTTATTAGGCTTGACCACACTCACCATTGACATGCAGAAAATTTTGCAGAGTTGGACAGATTTCCAACATCACCTCGCAGTAACAGCCCCATCCATTGCAGAAGTCTGTGTATAGAAAAGACCGACCATCAGACTTCACAGCCCACCACAATAAATATTGAGACCAGCCAGGAAGTATTTTGTACCTCCCTGTTTCTTTGGGACGAAGAAACATTTTGTTCGTGGGGGAGATATAGAGGGAGAAAGTCAATAAGTTGACTTGGATGATAGCCGACTTAGTCAATCAGCCGACTAAGTTGATGAGTTGACTTAGTCGATCAACCAACTAAGTCGATGAGCCGACTTAGTTGATGAGCTGACTAAGTCGATCGACCGACTAGCTAGAGATTAGGTCGGCCACCTAAGGTCGCGTCGGTTCACCGAACCAACAGGTATTTATTTTGTAACCGTTCTGTAATCATATATATTAGGCTGTTGAGCCAGATGAGAACTTAGTTCAGTTCTCTATGTTGTTTGGAATCATTCATATAATATGATCTGTTAATTCACCTATTTGTTCTTATCTCTTGTCTTTGTTTAATATATATATGTTTTAGTGTGTATTATTTGTAACCTTATGTGATCTGTGAGATTACAACATACCTTCAAGATTACAGTACTTAGTGGTAGGTTTCCACACATTAAATAGTGATTTCCCATGATTGACTCTTGTTTGAGAAATTATACAAGTGTTTGACTCCATTTCATCCATTCATACTTGTCATATTGTACTAGGTACCTTGAGGGCCATTATCGTCATCGATGGTTCCCCTCATGTTTGTTAATGGTACACATCAATGAGCAATAATCAAATGGTTTCACCCATGATTGAAATCAACACAAATATTCTCATTTCATGTGAATCATACTATCAAGGTTTGAGAAGAAGAGCTTGAGTTAGGGGTCATTCATTTCTCCTTCTTATTATCCTTCGCATGGTGTGATGGATTATATCACTTCGAGAGTAAAGGATTATTAGAGTATTAGTAGTGTGCTATTTGTATTCATGATTTATGTTGTCTCATAGATAAACATTCTATTGGTTATTGGCTATAATATTATTGGTTCACTTAGATGTACATTGTATTGGTTGGTGTCTATGTTATTTGTTATGACATGGATCCACTATGTATGTTTTCATTGCCATGATATTACATTTGATTACATGTATATGCAAGGTATTGTTTAGAGGTCTCTGTTGGAGAAACCCACCAACAAATCCTCATCGACAGGGGTTCCCACTTTGTCGACGCCCAACCAGTACGATCTCCTTGAGCACCGGCCCATACAGGTTTGAACCTGCCTAGAAACACCTGTAGAGCGGATGAAGTCTCACTCGATATGTTGAAGGAGAGCTGCAGAAACAATTTTCTGGCAGTAAGAAGGAAGGGTGGGGAATCAACAACTAAACAATATTATCATCAGGTACTTCAGAGATAGTTAATCAGAATCGTAGCATTCATCACAGATCTATCAGCATAACTAGTGGATAACTAACAGGTCACATCATTTACTTATTCATCGAAGTAGTAACATTCAGTCATATAACAAATTCAATAAAAATTCATCATTGGCATCACAACACATAAAGACAAAAATAAGAGACAAGATCAATTTAGGGAAACATCCGTCATGTCATATTACTTTTGTGCAACAAATCCACATCATACAATACTTCTCCACAGCAGGAGACTGATCACAACCCAAGATTCAAGAGCTGGTCGACACAGACAGAACTCAAACTGGTCAAGAACAAAATGAAGCGACAAGGTCACGAAACAGATCGCAAAACCGGACTGATAAATTGATCTTTCACCTCTATGATGATACACAATCATTCAATGATACGATATCTCCCTAATCACCTTACAATTGCAATTCTAATTCTATATATAGGCTTGCAACTTTACATCCAAGGTCCACTTCTAACTAACTGATAACAAACTAGTGACCTATATCCACAAAATGTGGTCAAATGGTACACAATTGCATAAGAATTCCAAAAACATTTATTCTTCCACCTATCACTTGGATTTGGTCCTGCGCTGTATCATGTGAGCTTGCATAGCCTCCGAGGTGCTGCGCAACTCACTTAACCAAAACCTTGCCAACATGCCCCCAACACAATCTTGTGGCTCGTACTCGAGCCATGTCAGTTGGCCATGGTGTCTTCCTTGATCCTGAAAAGCAAAAAATGTCACATATGCATTATCAACTCGCAGTTCTGGTCGCAGCAGCTTCCTACACATCTACTGCAGTGGATGTACTCAAAATTATGGACTTATATCTAATGGGAGAGGCCATCGTGCTCCAACTTTGACGAAGACCACCTCACTCTCCATTTGTTGTTTCCCTTTGCAAAGTGGTTGTTGGCCCATTCTGGAGCCGAGCTTCTATCCACTTGGTCCTCTTGTGTAGGCTAGTTTAGGCCATATTTGGCCACTTGGTCCTTATGTGTAGGCTGGATTAGGCCATATCTAGCCACTTGGTCCTTTCGTGTAGGCTGGATTAGGCCATATATGGCCACTTGGTCCTTTCTTGCATTAAGGATTAACCCACATCTGCCCACTTGGCCCTTCCGGGCTCATCCAGCGCTGCCTGAAGGACCCGCTTCCTTGTTCTTGTAGACTTTGTCAAGTGCAGTAGGAACTCTGGTCCCATTCATATTCCTCATAGTTTCCTACGTTGGCACCTGTGAGATGCTTATGCATAAGTTATCCTTAACCAGAACATAAAATGTCTAATCATCTATGTATACCTGCAGGAAATTCTGAATGAAATCTTTGAACACAGCGATGACCCCCCGGGAAAATATTGCTGGTGCATTATTGAATCAAAAGGGCATGACTGTATATTGAAAACAACCCCATTCAGTGACAAATGCGGTCTTATGCTGATCTTTTTTTGCGATTCGAATCTGGTGATACCCCGAAAAGCCATTTATGAAGGAGTACATCTCCTGACCGCCTACCCCTTCAAGGACCTCATTTGTAAAGGGAGTTGGAAAAGGATCATGCAGGAAGTCATCGTTCAGCTTTCTTGAGTCTTCTTGTCCTAAACCACCATAGGGCTTATCCATTCTGATTCTTCGTCAGACTCAATGATTCCAGCGTCCAACATCCAGTCAAGTTCAGCCTTGAAACGTTCTTTGTATCGTGGGTTAAGTCAAGATGGCCTTTGTCGCACAGGTTTCACATCTAGTTTCAATGGGATTTTCATCTCCCCTAGATCCCCTAATATCCCTTTCATTTTCGAGAACCTTGTCAGAAAGAGATCCTGGAACTCATGCAGTAGATCTATGATCTGTGCCATTGTTTTTATGTCCCAATATTCCCCAATATTAGCAAACTTCGGGTTCTCTTCCGTCCCAATGTTAAACTCTCTGATATTGAGCGGCTGACTCATGGGGTCTGTTGGTATGTCTGGTGCTGCAACATCACGACTTCCTTTTGATTATGGAATATTGACATTCTGCATGTCATCATCATATTCAGGTTCACCAGATAGATTGTAACATGTCATCATGGGATGCATATGACACTGTGCATGCGGAGCTATAGGGTATGCAACTAGGAAAACCTTCAATACTACATCATGGATGAGTTGGAGTGCATTGTGGACCTTAGGGATAGCATCCTCGAAACTAAAAGTCTATGTAAAGCAAATCGACAGCTCCTCCTAGGTAGTTATGGTTCTGCATAGTTCTGCCGCTACATACCAGGATCTAGGCATCTCGTCCAAAGTATAAACAAAAGCATGGACCCACTCATCCTTGGGTTGTGACACCCACAGGTTCTGACACTCCATAAAATGGCCGGTGGGGTCATTCTTCCCATCATATATCCTAGCGTGATAGATCTCTGAATCACCAAAGTGCACCATCATCAATCATCGTCACTATGCCCATTCATGGATTGTCTGCTTATGATTCCCACCAGCGTGCTAGGGTGGCCTTAATTGCTTCTTCTAGTGCCAACAACCTCTGTGGTTCAAACACTTTTTCTTCAAATTGTTTAAGGAATTCAAACAGCTCTGGAATCCCCTTGTAGATTGGAAACTTGATAATCTCAGTCACAATGTGACGTAAGGATCGCATGACCAGTCCACACTTTCTAAAAGACACCTCATGCAACCGATTTTTCCAATCTTCTAAAGCATCATTAGAATCAAAGGATGTAGAGCTAGCACTACACCATCTAAGTTCACCATCAATGGTAGGGTGGATATAGTCTTCAGAGATATTGTAGGCATGATCCCAACCTCTACCAACTTCATCCTTGATAGGTTCAATGTACCAACGTATTTCTCTAGGGTCCATGGGTGCAATGACCCTGATATTTTGATTTTTGAATGTCATAACCCACTTCTTGAAATTGATAACCGCCATGCTATCATTGGCCCATCCAATCCCCAACAACGTGGGATAGGAGCCTCCACCATTAACTACTTCAATAACATCAAAATCAGCATATGTATTCATACCTTTGAAATCGATGACAAGGTTTGAGACCCGACCAATAGGATGAACTTTGGCCTAATTTGCTAGTCGTAGTTGTACAGGGGACCATCCCAAAATTGGTTTTCCCATCAGCTTCCAAGTCTGCTTGGTCAAAATATTCACATCTGACCCAAGATTTGGAATAAGTGAGTCGACTTCGTAGTCCGTGATCTGGATGTTCATTCTCATCTCCTTTCCTGTCTTTCTCTTATGGAGGGAATTTACCATGGAATCCTCCACTACTTGATTCCAGTGCTATATCAACTGCTCAATATCGACAATAGCCTCAGGATCTCTAGCTAGCAATAGACATCTCTCAAAAAACTGTTGCAAGGTACCATGCTGTCGTGATGGTCCTGCCTCTACAGAAGGATCAAAAGCATATGGAATTTCAACAACAGGTGACTTACACGGATTTCTCTTGATTGCATGATTGGTCTCAAAGAAGGTATATTTCTTTGTAGCAATATCAAATGCTGCCTTTGTATTCCCAGTAAACCAAACTTGTTAACGGGGTCCATCTTCTCCAGTTGTTGCACCTGCATGAGTGACAACAACAACATCGACAACCTGGGCTCTGGGTTCTGCTAGAATCATCGCAACTGTCAGTCCTTGATTCTGGCTTTGAGCTTGGTTCAGGGGTGGATTTTGATTCGTTGGTGGGTTCATAGGATGATTTTGATTCTGCAGCAGGATCTGAGCCTGATTTTGCAACTATTGCTGGTTCTGTACTTGGTTTTGGTTTTGGAACTGGGTCTTCAATTGAGGGATGTTCCCGGCCTGCCACTTTGCAAAAAAATGAGGGAAATTTTCAACATTATGCTCATTTGTTGTGTAGTATGTACATTGCGCATGAGGACACTCCCTTTGGTGGTGCCCAAATACTTCACAGGTGTACTAGATTTATTCTCGACCTTTTCCTCTCCCTCTTCCGAAGCCTCCTCCTCGTCTCCTAAATCCTCCTCAGAATCCTCCTTGTCGATGGTACAATGGTTGAGCTGCTTGCTGGTATTTTGGTTGGGATAGATGTTGCAGGGGATTCAGTTGCTGCTGAACATAATGTGCTACTTTAAAATACTACGATTGAGGCTGAGCAATTGAAAATTGATTGTACTGTGGTCGTGGTGCAAACTGCGGTTGTACCACAAACTGCAGCTGTGGTGGGAACTGTGGCTGCGACTGCGACGAAATAAATTTCATTGCCAGAGGCGGGGTATACTATACCTGGGGTGTTGGATGCGTCATCTATGGCTGTGTCTACTACTGTTGGATCACGTGAGGATCCTTGCCCTTCATAAAGTATGAATCATATGTTTTCTCTTGAAACAGGTCATAAGCTCGGCAATAGCTGCAATACAAATTTTCTTCCTTTGTAACCATCTTCTGCATGGAGCTATAGTTTTCGTGTCAATTTCCATATACCTGACATACGTGACACCATGGAACACCAGCGTAACTCAAGGGTTTCAGTGCTCCTGAGAGAAAATAATTTTGGAAAGTTGGACAGGTGTCCTTGGTGTGTCCATCCACATGACACCTTGTGCACCATAGGTCATCATGTTATTCCTTTGCCTTATTGATATCTTACAGTTGGAGTGTCAAATTTTCTAGCTGCACCTGAATCTGGTTCATTCCAACTGCAGTCTCCCCAATAGGCAAAGCTTCTAACTTCATTGCGATCCCCAGAGCCTCACTCTGTGTCACAATATTTTGATGCATTAACAGCTTTCTGAGGTGTGAGACCAGCGTAACAATGAACCACTCTTTATGCTGAACATAGCTCATTTTGAAGCTAACTCGGGTCATCAACGTCTTAAACTGTTGATCGAAATCCCAAACAGTTTCATTCAGAAACTGCTTGATCTCTTTGAGTTCTGTAATATACTAGGGCTCATATTTAGGTTTCTTAAATTCCTTGAATAGGCCTTCCTGGATCTCTTTTAGTGTTTTTGTCATGGTTCCCCAAGGAACCTACACAAATCTCATGTACCACTCAAGCGCACAGCTCCTAAGGGTGGTTTCCAACTGGCTTTTATTGATAGCATTGTCCATAATCTGTCTGGTAGTGTAGATTGCTTCACACAATAACCAGTAATATTCTCGGTCATCAGTCCCATTTCCATGGAACATTGGTAGCTTCATCTTATCACCCACCATTTTGGGCCTTCTTCCTCCAAATGGTGCTCTACCACTAGACTGCTTCTAGCACGTCGAACAAGTCGACATAGAATGTGCTTTTCTACCTGTTGGTGGAGTAGTGTGTAGAGGTGTGGAAACATTGCTACTGGGGTTCGAGCTCACCGCTACCCTGGGCATAGCCTGGGTTTGGTCATCCTTGTTGTCACTGTAGGGTCACTTCATCCCTTGTGGCTGTTCTTCATGGACTTGCATCTCGATCATAGCAAGACCTTCCCCTGCCCTCTACCTCTTCTCTTATCAAAACCTTGCTCCTTCCCTCGTACAACCACTTTTTTCCTCAATGAACCTCTCAGTCTCATCAGAATTCATAAACATCTACCCCTTATCTTGCCATTTTCCTCTCCCCTTCCGTTGTAGTTTCCATGGCCTCCACACACCAGATTTCAACTACTCGATGTGCATTTTCAGAATACCCTTCTCGCAGGCAAGCATCTTAATATATAATTTTAAAGAAAGAAAGAACCTACCTCGTGGTGTGTTGAATAACTATCTTTCCATATCATTGTATGAATTATTGGTATCGACTGCAAACTCAGTGATGTATCCTTCCATAATACTATCCATACATACTTCAACAGCTGTGATGCCTTATTGTCGTTTTCTTGCAACTCTTGGATCAGTTCAGGGGTCTAGGACGTCGGCTCCCCTCCTTGATGTTTTTTCTTCTTATAAGTGAACTATGCTAGCCAGTCATACATTAGGATTGGAAATTCATAGAAGAAACATTCATAGGCACTGTCGTAGATATACCTGGCCAACCGATTGTTTGTCGACAACTTTGACTTATGATTCTTTGCTTCAACAAACTCTCACAGCTTTAGGTCGAAACACTCTTCGATCTTCGGTTTAGTTTATTCTATAACATATCCTCCCTTCAGTTGCAACGAGGTCCTGAAAATGGAACCATTTGTTGGCTAAAATCACCAATAAAGCCTCGTTAATAGGGGTTCCCACTTTGTCGATGCCCAACTAGCACGATCTCCCTGAGCACCGGCCCAGACATGTTTGACCTTACCTAACAACACCCACAGAGTGGTTGAAGTCTCACCCAAGATGTCGAGGGAGAGTTGTCGGAACCAAGTTTTTGACAGTAAGAAGGAAGGGTGGGGAATCAACAACTAAATAGTATTATCATTATATACTTCAGAGACGGTTAATCAGTATCAGAGCATTCATCATAGATCTATCATCATAACTAGTGGATTGCTAACAGGTCGCAGAATTTACTTATTCATCGTAGCAGTAAAATTCATTCATATAACAGATTTAGTAAACATTCATCATTGACATCACATCACATAAAGACAGAAATAAGAGACAAGAACAATTTAGGGCAACATTTGTCATGTCATATTACTTCTGCGCAACAGATCTAAATCATACAGTACTTCTCCACATCAGGAGATTGATCACAACCCAAGATTCAAGAGTTGGTCGACACAGGCATAACCAAAAATACTCAAGAACAAAAACTGAAGCATCAAGGTCACAAAACAGATTGCAAAACTGGACTGATCAATTGATCTTTCACCTCTATGATGCTACACAATAATTCAATGATATGATATCTACTTGATCCCCTTACAATTGCAATTCTAATTCTATATTTAGTCTTGCACATTTACATCCAAGGTCCACTTATAAATAACTTCTAATAAACTAGTGACCTATATCCACAAAATGTGGTCGAACGGTACAAAATTGCATAAGAAATTAAAAAACGGTTATTCTTCCACCTATCACACTGATTTGGTCTTGTGCAGTGTCATGTGAGCTTGCGCATCCTCCCAGGTGCTGCACAAATCACTTACCCAGAAACCTACCAACAATATCCATGCCTTGTTTCCATTCTGAGCATGGGTAGCCTACCTTGGGGATGAGCTATATTGTTGACCGAATGATTGATTACAGGGTTCTCTATGGTGGTTTGAACCCTAACTCCTATCTTACACCCATATTTCCTCTCCTTGTAGCATTACATTATTGTAAAGTGTTTCGGCCATAAACTCCTCTTCTTACCTCACACTTTAGGGGCCATATTTTATTTTCTCATAATTTATTATTATTCAATAATAATAATAATTTATTAAGTTATTGAGAAAATTTATGATTTTATCCATTGGAAAAATACACTTTCGAGAACCATTGGTGAGTTGTGAAGATATTAGCTTCATGTGTTGTATCCTATATATTATGAGATAACATTGATAATCTCTAGTTTTCCACATTCATCCCCTCTACCTTCACAATCCACCTATATAATGAAGGTCCTCTAAGGGAGAAATGGGGAGATTCTTTAAGAGTGCATTTACTCTAGCAAATTAAGGAGGAGATATTGGAGAGTATTTTTATGCTAATGGATTCCTTAGAGGATGCATATTGCTCTCATTACATCTAGAGAGAAATTACGTAAATGCTTCCCATTATGTATCTATCTTAGATCCCAGGGTTAGATCCAAGGGAGGTCTTACCTATTTGTAGGGAATATTTATCCATAATTTTTTTTTAAGCTACTAGTATTTATTGTGTCCAAAATAGGGGTGAGTATTTATCCCCAAAGAAATGAAGCCATCATTGAGATCTCCCCCCCGCACAATAAGAAATCTATGCAATCTTTCTCGGGAAAGATCAATTTTGTGTGCGGGTACATTCCTAGTTTCTAAAAAATGGTCATATCTATACAATATATGATTAAAAAAGATGAAATATTCAAATAGGGTACTATTGGACCTAGGTTGGAAATTTTGATATATTTCCAGTACCAATTTTGAGAAAGAGGTCGAAGTGTGAAAGGGGATGCGACAAAGTGGTTAGCTCCAAAGAATTGACCTAGAATTAGGGAAAACCATTTGTTTTGACAAGCTTATATTGAATGGTTGGTTAGGTAGTTAGGAATTTTGTTCGATTACATTTATGGGATGAGATAGTGGGAATAGGGAAAAGTGCCAAACAAATCCTATAAATATGTAATGGGCTAGGGATTTTGGGGTTAGACAATTTTTGGGAAAATTATGAGATTTTTGTAATTCATCAAAGAGAGTAAATGTATTGTTTTTTTTGAGGTATAAGCTGAATTAGAGTCACAAAAAGATGAATATTGATATGCATCATGTGTGCACACAATCTGAGCTTCATTGGTATGGACATGTCTATTTTACTGGTATTCTTGCTCCATAAAATTTAGCAGAAGGTTGCAAAGGAGATCAAGGATCGGGGAGAGTATATGTATGATAAGATAAAATAATTTAGAAGTTAGGCCACTACTCTGGAAACAGAGTCAGTTGAACTGTGACAACAGAAGTAACAATGGAGTCAAAGAAAATAGTGGTTTGAAGATGCCATTGAAACTATTTGTCAAGGTATTCTTGAAGAAACAATTATTGTAGAAATGGTCCCTAAGTCCAAGATATTACAACTTAGGGAAGTCATTACCAACATTTTCTAGAATATTGAAGAGCTAGAAACTAAGTTGGTTCCTAGCACACCTCCAGAGGTAACTAAACAACAACAAAAAAGGTTCAGGAGGTCGTCCAAAAAATTAAGTAAGACGAGGTCTACTGTTCTAAGTATTATGAAGAGGTTTATTATAATTGGGGATCCTTACTAGAGGATGAAGCACTACAAGAAATTGCCACTAAATTCAGTGCAACTTATCGTGGTATGGAAAATATGTGGAGTTTGTTGAAGACACTACCATGAACAGAGAGAATGAGGAAGGTTATTGAAAACAAGGCACTACAACAACAAATCAATAAAATTTTAGCATAACAACATAAGTGAATAGAGTGGGTGGAATAGCTTTAGATAGAGGATGAACATATCTCTGGAATAATTGGGCATGAAAACATAGAGATTCAGTAGTCCATCACAATGATGTTGGTTGTGGGGCATGATCTTCTTGATTTAGAGGTCGTGTTTCACCTACATATGGATCCCAGTATCATGATAGGGGGTGTGATGGTTATTCCCCCCCACTAAAGTCACCATAGGGGGTCCAAAACCTGATTTGGGAACACCCCTTGGAGGGGGTTCAAGTGAAGTGCCCCCATAGCAAAAATTTAGAAAACAAAATGACTTTTAAAATGTTGTAATTTCATATTCATGACTTGTTTAGTAATGGGTGATTTACGGGCCCATGGTTTTGGGAATCCCATGGTATTTTCCCATGGTATTCCCTTTATAAAAGGAAGGCATTGTAATACGACTGAGTATTGTATTGTAACATTGTGAAAAATGATCTCTGTGATTGTGTGAGAGAGACTATGAGAGAGTGAAGAGGACGTGCAATGGTTGTGTTGTAGGTTGTATCCCTTGATTTTTCTGGATGGTACAATAATAAAAGTCTAGAAATATATGTGTTGATGTAGCCCATATTGGGTGAACCATGTTATATTGGTTCCTCTATTGTAATTTGTTAATGTTTTTGATATTTGAATCTTTAATGTTATTGCTCAGTGATCTTGTTGTTCTAAAAAATGACCATGGAAAGAATTGTCAAGCATATTACTTTGGATGTCATTACTAAAGTGACAAGGATTAAGGAAGGTGTGCATCGATGGATTGAATGACTAAAGAAAGTGTTCCAAGACTTTTAGCCAAAGTTGAATGCACTGGTAACAGAAGGATGAAGTGGCTTGGGAAGATCCACATATGAGGGTTGGGGGCCAGTTGGCCCTAGGTAAATTTTGGGATATTTTGGGTACCAGTATTGAGAAAATGGTTAAAGTGTGAAAGGGGATACAAAAAAGTGGTTAGCTACAAATAATCAACTGCTAACTAAGGAAAGACATTAGTTTTGACAAGGTCCAACCAAAAGGTTGGTTAGGTGGTTAGGACTTTTGTCCACTTACATCTATGGGATATGGTAGTGGGTGTGGGGGAAAAGGAAAAATAGATCCTATAAATATGTAATGGGATGGGGGTTTTGGGGTTAGAAAATCTTTGGTAAAATTATGAGCTTTTTGTATTTTTTCAAAGAGAGTATGTATTGTTTTGTCAAGGTATAAGCTGAATTAGAGTCACAAAATTATGAAGATCGATCTGTAGGTTGTGTGCATAGATACAATTTAATTAATATGTTGAATATATTTCCGTAGGCTATGTGCATAGAATGAAGAGCTTGAACTATGACTCTTTCTTAATAATGATCACTTTTGTGGTTTTTCTTGTCTTGGGTTTCCACATCATAGCTCTAGTGTCCATTGTTTGTGATTTTTGTGTTTATTTGTTATTCACTTTTTAACACATCAATGGATAAATATGAATGTTTGAATGGGTGAAATGATAATTGAATGAATATATAATCTTTCATAGTTTGGTTAACTATTAAGAGATAGATCTGAAGATATCTATCGTAGTTTGTGAGTTGTTGAGGTTATTTCTATCGAAGTTATATTTGTATTCTATGGCAACATTCCCCTTCCTTATTATAGAAAATTGGTTCCTTTAGTCCCCATAGGTACTTCAGGTAATAACTCATTTTCTTAGAGGGTGTTTTCGATAGGGATAAAAACCCTTCAGGATGGTATCTTAGGTTTTGTTGGTATGATGTTGTACAAACCTAAGTTTTGTTAAGATTGTGCCAATAGGTACCAAGGAAAAAGATTCATTTGAGCAAATCAAGAAATCAATATCTGAAGTACCTCCATTTACTAGGCCATAATTCTTTAATGATTTCATACTATACACCTTTTCCTCCAATAATTTCTATGCAGCTACCCTCACCTAGAAGGATCAATAACATAATAAGTGCCCATTGTTTTCATATGTCCAAGATTTCAAGGAAGTGAATTGAAATATCCCAAAGTGGATTGTTGGATTCTTCATTTTTGAAGTATACCAAGAAGGAAGTGAAAGAAGAGAAGTCAAAGGAATATAGTTATGGAAGAGTACCATAAGTAGCAGAATGTACTAGAAGTGCAGAAGAAAGGTAATGATTCCAACCATTTTGGAACTGTTTTGGACCCAATGCACAATGTTGGTTGTGGAGCATGATTATCATCCTAAGTCAAAATATTGTTTCAACAATGTTTGTATTCCTATCCAAGCTATGGGGGGGGGGGGGGTTGGGAGGGGACCTTCCCCCTGAACTAAAGGTNGATTCCTTGAGAAAATTTTTTTGGCTTGTTTTTGGCCTATTTTCGGCCATTGAAATGTGGCAAAAAATTGACTTATAAAATGTTGTAATTCTGTATTCAATTTGAACCGTTCATCATTAGGTTGTAGATTTGACAGAAGAATTCATGTTAGGGTTTTTAAACCTAGAAGTAAACCCTCTTTATGTATGAGGGAATTGTATTTCGATTGCGTACTATTTGAAAGACTCGTGTGTTTGGGAGAGAGACTGTGACAGAGTGAAGAGGAAGTTTCAATGGATGTGATGTGGGTTGTATACCTTCATTTTGATAGATAGTATAATATAAAAGAATTGTTATTGGGTTACCATGCATATCGATGTCTCTCTTGTACTTTGTTTTTGTATGTTTTATTTCTGAATTTATTTTATGCTATTAATATGAAATATTAGTTTTCTACCACACATGTATAAAAGGAAGTAGAAGATGAAGAGGGAAAAAGGAGAGAAAGGAATAGAATGCAAGCAAGTATCAAAGCTGAGAAGACATGAGCATCATAAATAACTAGTTGTAGACAAATATAGATTGATATTTGGTATGAGTCTCATCATGGGATTTGGGGTTCTGTTGCATAAGTATGTATCTCACGATAGATAATTCTAGAGTGAATGTAAGGATTGAAGCTGGAATGTTGCTACTATAATAAATATCAATTAATATAATGACAGAGATTTTTGGACTCCCTTAAATATTTGTACTGCCCATGTCTGTGCGATGTTTTATTTTAGTTTATAATACTCATTTCAATGGATGAATGGTGAATATACTTAAGTGTTATTGTAGTATAATGAATGTTATTGTAATGTTTTTTTGTTATAAAACCCCATCTCAACCATGCAATTAAACAATCCCTATTCTACGCTGGTCTTGGATGTGCTGCAGGTGCGATATTCTCCATTAACGGAATTGAAAATGCCAACACACTAGCCTACAGGATCACCCTTTTGTTGGCCCATGACAAGAACCATGGTCTCCATTTTTCACAAACAAATGGTTCCATTGAGGGACCTAGTTCTTAATAGGAATATGCTAAAGCATATGGCTGAATTTGTGATAACAAGTCATATCCAAGATTGGTGGGAAAAGAATATCGTTGATTTTGCAACCTATGTGACCGAACTACAAGAATGTGAAGTGATGAAGCTCAAGCAATGTATTTTCTATGGAGGACCACTTCTATATCAATATGAATTTTTGTGGGTTGAACTTCTAGTAAACCTAGAAGGGTGGTTGTGATGACTTGTAGAAGAACTTGAGTATTGAAACAAATCGAAGAAAACTATGGTGTGGAATACAAGAGATATGATCAGTTTGAATCTTCTAGACTCACCCTTGACCAGGGATTATGATTTTTTGGTAGAAAGTACCTTATTTGGTTATATTATGGATTTTGTAGCAAAAAAAAACCAATCGATGCTAAAATATAAAGATGAACAAAAGAGAGGAGAAAGAGGAAGCATGTTGAAAGAGGTTCCTCTATGGATCAAGACATGGTTGGTTGAATTTGGGTTTCCTCCCATTGAGTGGATTAGAATGGAGGAGTAAACCCCCTGCACCTAGAGAGAAGGTTGAGGTGGTGCTATTATGTTGCATAAAATAGTTTGACAACCAATGGAGGGGGTTTATAGTGATGAATACAAGGATAAGAAAGCATAACAAAGAGAAAAAATTAAAGGAAAAAAGTTTAAAAAAAAGTTAAAAGAAGCATAGAGGAGTATCATGTGACTAGAATAAGATATAAGGAATGGGAAAAATAGTCAATAAAATCAAGAGGAGAAACATAAGATGAAGAAGAGAGAGGAACTCACTAGATCCAAATTAAGAGAAAGTTAGATGGACATATCAAACAACCCATTAATAGGAAGTTGGGGATAAGGCACCAATAGGAGGTAGGTTGATTTAGACTAGTTCTTGTGTAATGAAGTGTTTCATAAAACACCAAAATCATCCCTAGATGTAGATGAGGATCAACAAGAACTATTAGGACCTACTCAAAATGGAAGTACCATAGAAAATGAACTCCTCATTGGTGTAGAAGCATGAGTTGGAAGAAACTGGGCCAATGCTTCCTTAACTAACCTCCAAGCACCCTTTCAAAACTTGGTAACAAATTCTCTAACCGTTGTGTTGCAAATTTAATGGTATAGTAAAATGCGTGGTAGTAGCAATAGTTTTCAGAATGGTTTGCTAATAGGAATAAGTAACAATTCTCAACAAACTAGTAGAAATAATGTAGTATAACTATGACCCCAAGGATTTATATTTGCATACCTCCTTGAAGAAACCATGGAAGGAAAACCATGCAGCTCAATCTAATGATTAGGTTCAAACCCTCCCTACATTCTAATATGGTGATAGAAGGCTATATGGCAGAGACTAATCCTTATGAACACATTGATGGTGTGAGAAACAATGGTAATTAGGGGTATTGAAACCACATTTTTGGGTTCATCAATTCTTCCATGATATTGGTCCTATTCTAAAGAATTGGTATTTCCATGAAGAGTGAAGGAGCCAAACTGACCGTTGGAAGAAGTTGCACGCCAAGTCCTTCCACAAATTTTCCTTCTCTGCTAGTAGTGACATAGTAAGAGAAGCATTGAAAGTTATCAAGGGTTCATTGTTTACTAATTGTTTGCAAAATAAAAACCATTCATATATTTCCCTACTCACTAAGAACTAGCAGATTTTCACTTATCTATATATGAATGGAGTCAACTTCTATGTTGCACAAAGGTAGAGAAAGAATATCTCAAACCTGAACAAATGTGATACCTAACCTTCCTGTAATCAGAAGGAACTCAAGAAGTTAGGCACACTGAACCATAAGATACTGGGGAAATCTATACACAAACCCTCTAGCTGAAGAAAGTCAATATTGTTTCTGAAGATAAAATAGATATGGAAACAATTGGGGATTATTGGGATGGCCAAGTAGTCTTTGAAATCACATCTCTCCTAAAGGAATATGAAGATTTGTTTTGAAAAAAAATTAGAGAGTTAAAGGGAATTCAGGGAGAACTCAGGGAGATCTGAAAATTGCATTAAAGTTAGACGCAAAATTGGTCAATCATCATACATATTGATTGAATCTATGGATTAAACAAAAGGTAGAGAAAGAGATTGACCACATGTTTAGTGGAAGATTGATTTTTTCCAATATATGATTCAGAATGGATCAATGATAGAGTTATACATAGAAATAAATATACAAAATAAATTTGCATTTGTGTGGATTATTGCAACGTGAATTCTTCTTGTGTAAATGACCACTCACCGATGCCATTCAGGGATGACGTGCTAGATCAAGTAGCGAGAAAAAAACATACTCTTTCAAATATTATTTTTGAATTTGTCATCAAGTATGGATTACAGAAGAAGATACAAAGAAAAATAAATTTACCCCTAAATGGGGATCATTTTCATACAATGTGTTTGTGGAAATTAAGCCCAAGTTTATATCAATTGAACTCAGAAAACTGCTTGAAAAACATGCATAGATTCACATAAAATGAAGACTTAAAATGGTGCATAACATAAAATTCCACTGAATAAGTTTACACTAGCCAAACTTATGAAAAAATAGAATATCCAAATATATAATTACATAAGATATTTGAATGCATAAAGATGCCATTCGAATCAACACAAAAGCATTCCTACTAAACTAGTCAAATTTCCCCATTACTACATAAAACAATTTCCTAATCTGTCAAGAAGGTCACGAATAAGATGAATGAGTTGTTAAAGCTAATAAGTGAAGGAAAGTGGGAAAAAACATGCTTTTAGAAGAGAAAAACAAGGAGGGTGATTTGTGTAAAAAACAAGGCAGTTTCCTTAGAGTAGCTTTCACCTTTTTCCTTAAAAGTTGTTGAAAAGGAAAGAAACTATGGATAAGGAAGGAATGCACACTTACTAAACTAACCTGTTTGATGGCTTGTGAGAATATTATCCATAATATTTCCAAATCACTCCTGGAGGTACTTTATGCAAGTTTGACCACATAAATGCAAGTGGATGCCAACTAGCTAGTGTAGGACCTAGGAATTTAACCAAAATGATTAAATTTTATATCCCAAGTATGGGAATGGGTTTTGATTATTATAAAACCCGCTATTAAGCATAAATTATGTAAAATATCAGAAATATATCATAGATATAGGGCCTAGAAACAAGTCTTATTCACCCTTTACATCCTGCTTGTCCATACGAAACAAGGAAAGATGAAAAAATACAAAGGGGAAAATCCTCCCTTAAACATGGACATGAACAAAATTGTATGATATATTGTCTTCAATAATCCTTCACCACATTATCATATATCCCAAAAAGTGATTTACTATTTCTGAAAGTATTCTCTGAAAACACCTTGGTGAAGATGTTTGCAACTTTCTAAGATGATGCCTAATAATGTAGAGTAGTGACCCCATCATGCACAAACCCTCTGATTTAGTGCATATGGATATCTATGTGTTTGGTTAACTTCCTTAGTACTAGATCAATTGAGATTCAAATGGTACTTTGGTTGTCACAATACATGACTGTAGAAGTCTCAAATTTAATCCTAAGCTTTCCAAGTATACCCTGCAACCACAACATTGAGTTGTTGCATTCATATCTCCTTTATATTATGCCTCTGTAGATGAAAGTGAAATGTGATTTTTACTTGAACAGATTATTGATCTATCTACAAGCATAAACACATATCCACAAGTTGATTTTCTATCAGTATTATCACCTTCCCAATCAGAATCAATAAAACCAACTAACTCTAGGTCATATTTTGTAACATAATGAATCCCATGTGTCCTTGTTCCTTGCACAAAGTGTAAGATTCTTTTGCTTCCCTCCAATGGATTTCATGAGGCTGATCCATGTGTATGGAATCCACACTCACTGCATAAGACATATCTGGTCGAGTATGAGTCAAATAAAGAATACAACCAACTAGCTTCTTATACAGTGTGTTGTTTACCTATGGAGTGGATTATGCTTCTGCAAGATTAACTCTTAAAAGGAAACAAGTCATGCTTGGATTGCAATCCTTCATCTTGAACTTGTTCAACAGGTCTGAAGTATACTTTGTTAAGATTATTAATCCTCCCTTTGTAAAATGTCTGTTAGATTATTTAGCCTAACTTAGGAACCTTAATTAATTAATTGGGTCCACTAGTACCATTTATTGATGTAAAAATTTTATCACCATGCTCCATCTAGCCTACACCACTTGCATACATCCATCTCCTAACCCATTTGACCCCCACACCCTTCTTCAGCCTATGTTTTTCTCCCAAAGGCTAAAAAATAATTAAAAAAGGGGCTTAAAAGATCCCAAAAGAGCCAAAATAGTCCACTAAAAATCCAAAAGGCTCACAAAGGGGATAAAATCCCTAAAAGGGATTAAATTCCCCAAAAGGAGCTACAAAATAAGGAAAAAATGATTAAAACCCTAGGTAGGGCCCAAAACCCCGACCATGGGATAAAATCCCTAACTGGAGAAAAAGATATAAAAGGAGGGGTGGGGGTCACCACCAAACACGTCCATTTTTCCTTATCATTATAATGCCCACATTAGTACCTTGAGATCCCTTTCAACTTCAATCTATTCATCCCACCTAGCATCATCCCTCCATTTGGTCATTCTCATTCCCTTGGTGTGTTGATCCACAGCTCCACCCATTCCCAACCTGTAGAGAGGTAGCTTCAAAGTTAGGGAATGGTGGCCCTCCTTTAAACTAGATAGATATGTATAATTTTTGGGTTTTATTTATTTCTTTTGCAGTATGCACATGTTCATTCTTATCTTAGCTCTAATGGTTTGTTGCAGAGTTATTTTTGTTCATTTCTAACAGTGTTTTCCAGGGGTTTCTTCGTTTTTATTCTCAGAGACTCTACCCTTTCATCCTATATACGAAAGGGCAAATGATTTTTCATGTAGCCAGGGTTTTTCCTTGGCTATAGTTTGGAAACCATACTGGGTCGATCCCATAGGATCCCTGGATTTGAGTAGTTTTTTATAGATGTTTAGGTAGTTGTTTAAGAAGATTATTTACATTTCTGTCTATTTCCATTACTGATTGATCCCCCTTGAGGCTGACCCAAGCCCATTTGGCCACAGTACCAGTTACTGTCAGTCGTCCTCATCTCTGATTTTAAATTTGTTTTCATCCTAGGGCTGGAAAGTGTGGCCCGATCGCTTAGATTTGGCCTAGAAGAGAGACCCCCTCACTACATTTCCCCTGACAAGAGTGACTTTCCTCTGTAGGTTGAGTCACCTATTTTGGTTTGACAGGGGAGACCCCCTTACCTATTCTAGGCTGACAGAGGCAACCCCCTCGCCACATTGGCCTTGAAAAGAGTGATTTTCCTCTCAGGTTGTGTATTTCGAGTGTTCAGATGGTTAGTGTGGGTCTGTCGCCACTATCCAATAGCTTGTCTTTTCCTGCAAGTAATTTGTTTAGTTTGGCCGAGTATATGGTTAATCATTTACAAATATAAATATTCCTAAATTCATAGTTTTACTTCTGCACATTTATTGTTTCAGTTTTAAAAATCATCAGTGGAAATAAATCTCCTTGCACAGCCCTTCCTCCTCTGCTCAGTCATCACCCTCTGGGGTATTCTGAGATAAGATGGAGGGTTGAGCAAGTATAGCAATAGGCACCTGTCAGTGGTATTTCTATAAGCCATTACAAACATGCAGCTTGGAAGGTAGAGGGGGTGGATACCATTGGGGGTCTCACGGCATTCGTGTCCTCCCTGTTGACCAACCTTGCGCTTGAAGGGTGACATGTGGATCTATGGGTGGGCTTTTTTCCACTTTGATGAGAGCCCAAAACCCTTTCTTGGCCTAGGAGGGATACAAGGATAGGGTAGTCACTGGAGAAATGTACATGGTTGTTAGTTCGAAGTTGCATTTTTCAATCCTGTTCATTTTTACTAGTTTTCCACATTACAGGTTGCCAATTGCCTCATGAAAAACCAAAACCATTTTCTAAACCATATAATTGAAAAAAATGACTTAAAATAAATAGAATTCATTCATGAAATTTCACACAACCACACCACTTAATCAACCAAACTTGGTTCATGATGCCAAGCAAACCCCTAAAAGTAATCAATTTACTTTAATTCAAAATTCTGCAGTCTGAGGACATAAGTCCCTGATTTCCTTAACCGTGGGAAGTGCTCGGGATAAGCCCTAAAACTCATTGTGAGGAGTACCATGGGAACTCCAAAGTAGCTTTCCAATGAGAGGAATCACCAACTGAAACGGGAAACAACCCCTACCGATTGAATAGAACGCCCATGAGGAAAAATCCAAGCGTTTCCTTCTGGCAGTCCTGGTGGCCGAGTGACCACCTATAAGCTAATAGGAAACCATTGAAACTGGAGTCTTATTTTCATTACCGATCACTATCAAATAGACACCATTGATCCACCACTCTCTTCCTCACTCCTAAGAGGCAATCCACCTCCGTTTGGGTCTTTAGATCGTCATTGTCGAGACCATTCTGGGCAGCCTTATTCATCGTCAGAAGGCTATACAACCTCTGAATTTGACTCATATTCATACCAATCTGAGCCACAACTGCACACTTCACCATCTACCCCCATGGATGGTGCAAACCTAGATCCCTTCTCAAGAGGGGTGATTGGCAGTGGACCGATGTCCATGCCTTAGATCGTCACCAACATCCCTCTCAGTGGTCCTAGCATAGCTCCGGAGACTATTATATGTCAGCTACCCAATAGTAGCGGACCCACACCTATACCAACCATTCCTTTCATCCCACCAGTCATGCCTAGGGGCAGTGGGCCATCCACGACTGTGTCAGCTATCCCTATTGTGGGAAGTTAGTCACAGGTGCCCCTAGGCACATAGAGCCATCACATTCCTGTAATCCCTAACACCATTGTCGATCCATCCTTCACCAACTTTCGGTCTAAACTCCCTTTTATGGCTCGCCTTAACTTGCTTGAATTGGCCAGAATAACCAACGGCTCAATCTACCATCAAGTCCCTTGGAATCCCATGCCAACCAAACTCCCATCAGTCATTCCAAAGTTTGAAGGGAAGGCATGGGAATGCCCCCAAAACCACATAATGACGTTTCAACTATGGTGCTCATCAAACAACATCATAGACAACTCGGTTAGACTTAGGCTATTCCAACGCACCCTCACAGGTGCTGCAACCAAATGGTACATTGAGCTACCTCAGTCCAAGTACCCAAATTTTAACTCCTTTGATTTCATTTTCCTGTAGTATTTCCAACTCCCTGTTAGATACGACAAAGGGGTGGAGATTGTAGCTATCTTGCTGCCATAATACTGTGACCCACATAACTGACCACATCCATGAGTGGGGGTGGCATCGTAGTTTGTGCAAGATTCAACTTGATGATAGGATCTTCCTGGATTGGTTCCTGAAAACTTTTCTACCACCCATAGAAAAGGACATCGCATCCAAACATCCCTAATCTAAAAAGGAGGCCATCTTGAAGTCCCTGTAGTTTGATCTGATTTACGCTCAGTTTGGATACCTTTATACCATCATTCTAGACACTTCCCATGTAGTTACTTCCTACTGTGATGTGTCAGGGGCATCCCATGACGCAAACAACATCATAAGATCCGTTTCCCACCAATCACAACATCATGTGACAACACCCATGATTCCACCACACCAATCAACACCCCTAGCGTTGCCCACCCAAATCAAGCCACTGACTATTCAAGAATGATGTCTCAATCCGGAGCTAAAACCTCCTATGCACAACTCATGCCACAACAGTATGCCCATGCACCAGCTTGGCCTGCACAACAATATTAAGGAGAGATGACCAGATTTGTAGAACGAGCTTCCCCCGGCTACTATGCACCACTAACGCAAGCTGCTCCTGCTCCCACGCCAGCTCTGCCACCACCCTTGGGATAAGTTTTTTCTCAACAAAATCATCCCAACCAACCAACCCCCAAATCCCAACAAGGGCAAGGTAGAAATAACCAAGCCAGAAACTGGGGCAACAGCCAACCACAAGGAGGCGACTAAGAACCAAACCCTCTGTGCAATGGTGCCAATCCGCTAGTGAAAAACCCCCAACATCCTAACCCACCTTGACGGAATTCCCCATTGCGAACCAACCAACCATGCAAACTATGCAATGTCTATGGACACTATATGCATGAATTCCCTTTGATGAATCATGCCAAGCAAGTTCTTCAGAATGAAGCTCAGCATGACACTAATACGGCTTCCCTAGCTCAACCCAACCGAGAACCACTGGACCATCCACCCATGGTGCTCCAAAACCTATTACCACTCCAAGGATTGGTAGAAACCACACCCTTACCCAAACCTATCCCCACTACTCCCCTTGTTCCCCTTCCCACAGAAACAGGGGTACATCACCTACTAGAAATGACAACCGAAGAGGTCAACCTATAGACTAGGCAAAACTAGTATGGATCTGCCATTGATACTGCTGGTGAATCAGCGACATCCACATCCAACATGACTAGTGTCCCTCTCCACCTACCTCCTCCCTCCATGGATGGGGTAGCTAGAGGTTCACGTCTCCCTTTTAGGCGTCTCAATAACAACACCACCGCGAGAGCAGCAGTCAATTATGGCATTATCAATGATCTTTCTGAATCACCCATGACTATGTCTGCTCTCAAGGTACTTAAAACATTCCCAACACAATGAAAATATTTACTGGTTTCCCTCGGTACCATCGACCCCTTCGACTCCAAATTGATCACTTTCGAGGTGGACAATGGAGAACCCAAGATGCCATAGACCATTTCCTTCCAAATTATGGTATCCATTCAGAATTTGGTTGTACATCGGTGCATTATTGATGAGGGGGAATCCACTTGTGTTATATCAATCTTAGTCCGGCAAAAACTTGGGTCCCTAATCCTGAAACCATCCACCACTACACTGCATGCTTATGATGGCCACCCTACCAGATCACAAGGCATCCTTCAGCATGTCCCCATCTATTTAGCAGGGAAGACAGTCCTAATTGGCATAGAGGTGGTCAATGCACAGTTGGACTATAACCTTCTCTTGGGACATAGTTACATGTATTCCATAAGAGCCGTGGCATCCACCATGTTCTGCCTTATGATGTTCCCTCATGACAAGAATATTGTGACGGTAGATGAATTGACATACCACGATCCGCATGGACCAACAGAACTAGCCAATGCCATCCCTACTATTGACACTACTGTCGACAACACAACCAACCCCTCATTGTTGAACATAGGCCCTAGCTTGTTCATCGACACCTCTATGAAGTATTCCTTACCCTTCATGTCACCTCCATTGACACCAAGTGATACTGTGGATTTGTGCATGTTGTCATCCAACACCATTACACCCAAACCCCAACCGCGACTGCAACATCATCTGCAGCGGCAAACCCAGCCACAACCACAAGAGGATCCCCAAATGAGTCACCAGGGAAATATTGGGGCTCCTTACCTATCCATACGATTCCCTTCCTTTTTCCCCCATCTATCATAGTTAGTAAGCTAGTAATGGCTACCTTAAACTTACCCAACTTCACATTGAGGATTCTCGTGTGGTACCTCGACCCACTGGCTCAAACTCTGTTACCCCAATTTATGTTGACCCCTGTTCAAACCATTTCGATTAAATCACATCCTCCACCTTTCCTGCAAAAACAAACCACTACACCTGCACCTACCTTGCCCCACCAAAAAAGGGCCAAGGGAAAAAATGTGAAAGCAACAACTAGACCCCAACAGACTCTTCCATGTTCTGTGTGTGATGTACAAGGCCACACAAATCAAAACTTCCTTGATATTCCCATGCTCCGTGCACACTTAGATGACATGGATACAACATAAAACATCCCCGTGGTTGTACTCCCGAGTGGGCCAACAATGAAAAACAAGTCATTAACGACGAACCATGCATGCTCCCTTTGCGGATTTTATGGACATTATTCTCATCACGTCCAAGACTTGTCTGAGTTTTGAACAGCCCTAACTAACCTTCAAAAACATGCCCTAATTTGATATCACTTTGATCAAAGAAATACACCCACCACCCCCTTCCTCAGACACCAGGTCCATCTACATGATGTCTAGTTCCACAGACCTGCTTATCTCCGCAATCATCTACAGTCCCTTGGATCTGTCCAATTGTTTCTTATGCAATGACGACGAGATACTTGAATCCTTAACTGCTCTTGAATACCCTTGGGATGACACGCACCATTGCTCATTCTTCATCCCCGAAGAACCTGTGTCGTGGTCTAACCAGTTTTCAGTGCAGACCAACAATTTTATTCATGGGAAAGTTGACTGCTTCAAAGATCCCATTCTTGTACCCGATGCTTTCAAATAAGGGAACATGGACAATATTTCACCAACTATTAAAATCAACATCTCAAACAAACATGGGATGGTTGAATAAATCATGCTGAGGGCATCCTGCTCATTGGACGAAGTCGCTTCCTACAAAGCGCTCTTCCAAGAATTCCGCGATATCTTTTCTTGGTCCTACACTGAAATTCCCCAACTGGATCTGTCAATTGTTGAGCACCATATCGACACATGTCCTGATGTGGTACTTGTGTGCCAAAAGAAACGATCGATCCATCCTTCCAAAGCTGATGCGATTAAAGCAGAAATTGAGAAGCTGCACACAACTGGCTTCATTTACCCCATTGCTTACACAACCTGGGTTTCAAATCTTGTGCTCGCGAATAAAAAATAGGGTACCATTCGCATCTTTGCATATTTCTGTGGTTTGAATTAGGCATGTCCCAAAGACAACTTCCCAACACCCTTCATTGATCAGATAATCGACGAATGTGTTAGACATGAGGTCTTTTCTTTCATGGATGGATTTTGCGGATACAACCAAATTCAGATCTGGAAAGAAGATCGTTACAAGACTTCTTTCACAACCCCTTGGGGCACATTCACATATCGAGTAATGCCATTTGGTCTAAAGAACATTGTATCCACTTTCCAGCGTGCCATGACATATTGATTCCACGAACTCATCCACATCATGTTGGTCTATCTGGACAACCTCATTACTTAGTCACAGAAGAAAGCACAACACATAGATGACTTGCATCAAGCCTTCATGATATGTCGCAAGTACAAAATCTGCTTGAACCCTTTCATGTTTATTTTGTGTGTCCCAACAGGACATCTCATAGGGTTCATTGTGTCTCACAAAGGAATGACAAATGACCCTCTCAAAGTCCAAACCACTTTCCCTTTAACATCACCTCTTTAAGTGATGTGCAGTACAACTTGTAGCATAGTCTTGTCCTTTTTTGTTTTAGACATTTTTTGGAGCGAGTCTTACATATTGTTCCCTTGACTAATCTAGATGGATCCTACCTCATGTCACTACATCAAATTTGCTGACGGAGCAAGTAGATGGTCTCCAAATCTCACCTCAGCTGCATGGGTTATCTATTCCCCATCACATGAGTTGATTCATATTGATGGAATGTGTGTGGGAATTGCAACCAACAACTAGGATGAGTACGATGGTGTCACATGCCTCTTGGATGCTGCCCTCTAGTTGGGTATTCACCACCTCGATGTCTTCTTAGAACATTTGAATCAATCACATTCACACATGTTCCCAGGAACCTCAATAGTGTAGCAGATCAAATGGCTAATGACATTCTAAATTGGCATATTCATCATCACATATAGGAGGCATACATAAAACTGCATCATGCATCATTACACATAAATAAGCATACACATGTAAAAACACATCATCATAAAAGACTCACACATATAAAAAAAATAAAAGGGCATCCACATGCATCAAATATATATATATATA